>CM033731.1:0-203035 GCA_019671005.1 Hibiscus mutabilis | reverse complement strand
TCATGGTAAAAGTCTTGCATGATAAGAATCATTGCTGGAGTTGGTCTTTTCTTTGGAAGGAACAGGTTGCCACCTGAAAAGATTTTGGAGACCGTTTGATGTTTGCATTTAGAATGCATTTTCAGTTTTTATCTGATGTCTGTTCATCGCGACTTTGTCTTTATTTGCATTTCTTTTCATCCAGAATCTCTACTATACCTTGATCCACCACAGACGTACATCAATTCTCCCCTCTTTAAAACCTTTTGGCAGTGAATGTTGTTCCATCCAGCAATCTTGTGGGGACAAAGGGCTTCCCATGCCGTGCTTGATGTTCTCTTTCCGAAATACAAGTGATGATAATCTAGATAGTGCTATACAAATCATGGCTGATGTCATCTACCCTGTTCTTCTAGAAGCAGTGATCAAGGGTATTGCCATATTCTTTGTGATTTTTGGTATTTGGTTTCGCTTTTGATGAAATGTTCTGAATTCCATATTTTGTTTTAGTATACTTCTAGAAAGCTGTGATGACTGATTAGCTTTGTTTTTCAAAATTTTTATTATGTAATTATGTTAGGAAGTTAAGGTTGCAGATATAGTCTCCTCCAATCTCTAGTCATACTGTTTATTTTAATTTTTATGAGTTTAATGCACATGAAGCAGTGGATGAGGTTCAAGAAAGGGTTGGCAACAAAGCTCGTTTAGTTATCCACAAAATTATTGTTATTTGAATCATTTATTTTCAACTTTGTACGATTCTCAAGTTGTTTGCTTTACCAAATCTTATGATAGTTGGTCTTGGATACTTTCTCTGTCTCGATTATGTTTTTCTTGTAATCTGAGAAACTGGTTATGACAGTTGCTTTTGCCAGAGTGTTTGCAATTTGATATTTACTGTTTTGATATCTTTAATGGACAGGTGACCCCCGTATCTGTTCAGCAAATATTATCTGGGTTAACCAGGATACGACAACTTGGATAAGAAATCCAAGCAAGAGTCAGAAGGGTGAATTGGCTTTGGAAGTTGTTTTGGAGAAATCTGCTGTGAAGCAGAACGGTGATGCCTGGAGGACTGTCATTGACTGCTGTCTTCCAGTGCTAAACATAATTGACACCCAGAGGTCTATACCTTATGTTATAAAGCAAGTTGAGCATCTGCTTGGAATTTCTTGTGCCTTTGAACAAGCAGTGGAGGTATGTTTCAACCAAACTTTGTAGAGTTGGGTTTTGATGGTTGTTTAGACGTGCATACTTTTCATGTTTGTCTTGCATTTTTTCCAGTCTATGGACTTTCGTGTCATTGAAAATGCTCACTTTTTTTGTGACAATTTACAGCGTCTCTCCACTTCTGTGTCAATGGTGACGAGAGGTGTTCTAAAGGAACACCTTATGCTCTTAGCTAACAGCATGACATGTTGTGGAAACTTGATTGGCTTCAACTCTGGTGGTTACAAAGCACTAACTCGCTCATTGAATATTCAAGTGCCATTTACCGAGGCAACGCTGTTTGTAAGTATTTTGTTATCCTTTCTAATTTGAGAAAGTACCAGGATGAATTAACCATTATTCCTTTTGAATTAATCAATTCTTTGTGAGTTAATACGTGTATGATAGGTAATCTAACTCTATCATAACTATGTAGTTTAGTTATAATCTAACTCTATCATAACTATGTAGTTTAGTTATAATCTAATTCTATCATTGTAAAGGATAAAAGTTCAATCCTAATAGGTTAACTACTCTGTGTAAAACTCCTCTGTAAAAGTCTATAAATAGACTTCTTCTCTTGTATCGAAATATAACAAGAAGAGTATTCAAACTCTCTTTTCTACATTCTTGTATGGTTGCACAGACACCAAGGAAGTGCTTTGAAAGAGCTGCAGAGAAATGCTATGATGATTCCTTGTCGAGCATAGTTGCATCCTGTTCTTGGGGTAAACGTGTGTCTGTCGGAACAGGTTCACAGTTTGACCTCCTGTGGAATCAGGAGGTATGTCATAGTTGAAGTTAATTATTTTTAATGATATTCCTCACTCTTATCCTCTATTGGTGCTTGGACTTGGTATTTTTGGTGAAATTGCGGTGTCGGCACGAATATGGGTGTGGGATGGGATCTGTGTAGGACCAGGTGGAGATATCTGAATCCACCAAATTACGCCATGTTGTTGCGCTAACTTGAATTAGCTTCAGTTCTGTACCCTTTTTGGTTTCAATTGCTATAGATCTTCATGCCAGACAATAAGCTGACAATTTATACTCAGTTATGGTAATGAGATAAGAAGCTTAATGATAGGATGTCATCTTTGTTTTCTCGGTTCCTCTCTTTTCCTCCATCTTGGGTTATTACTGCGAACATCCTTGCCCTTTTCATCTGTCCCATTTTGGTTAATTTATTAATATTTGAATATTTTCACTTGACAAAAAAAAGGATCTTAATATTTTATTTTGGTTAAAAAATCCCCAGAACTTTGTCCTCCTTGCGAACCCTTTATTAGCTGTATTCACATGTGTTCTGTTTTGTGTAGTTGGCATGTCAGACACTTAGATGCTTACCTGCAACTGACACTTGCAATTGAGTCCAAGCAACAAAGGTCCTATTGGCTTTTATCGATTTCTAGTGTAGCATTTTATCATTATTGATTTTCTTTCACAGTTTGGATCTGATCAAATGAGTGGGTTGGATGTCTACAACTTTCTGCACATGGTTAGTGGTGCTGGTGGAAACAATTCTAATACTGATTGCCTAGGAGAAGAAGTTGATGATCTAATGGACATATATGAAGTGGATGACTGGTGCCCGTCTCCAGACCATACAGCTGGTTTAGATAAGCCAGTGTTTGAGGACGCAGCTGATTTTGAGAATAATTTCGATGGTCAGTCAGCTGGTTCAGGTTGGGACAATGTTGCATCTTCAGACAAAGTGTCAAATGTTGGTTGGGATGCTTCTGCATGGAACAAAAATGCTGAGGATGGTGACAAATTTGCAGCAGCTGCGACCAGTCCAAACAAGCAAAATGAGTGGTCTGGTTGGGGGGCGAGCAAATCTAAATCACAAGATGTTTCTCCAAAAGTGGATGTTGGTTGGGATGCTTCATATGCCTGGAATAAAAATGCAGAGGACGGTGACAGTTTTGCAGCAGCTGCATCCAGTTCGAAGAAGCAAAATGAATGGTCTGATTGGGGCACAAGCAAATCTAAATCACAAGATGACTCTACAAAAATGGATGGAACTTGTATGGAAGAGAAAACCTTCAAGTCTAATGGTTGGGATTCTGGAGCTAGCTGGGGAACAATGGGCAAAGAATCTGAAAAACTTGAATCTAGTGATGCACCGCAATGGTCTGGTTGGGGGACAAAAGATTCCATCCATACGAAAACCTTGGACAATTCTTCCAAATCTAGTGGCTGGGATACTGTTTCTTCTTGGGGGAAGAAGATCACAGGAAATGATAACCAGCCCAACCAAGGGAGCGAAGAAAGCGGATGGGATAATAAAACAAGTCAAGTAAAGATAGGGCAGTCAACATCTGGTTGGAATAACAAAGCGACAGAGGAAAAGGTGGATCAATTGACATCTGGCTGGGGTGAAAAAACTACTTTGGAAAAGCCTGTTCAGTCAACGTCTGGTTGGGTTTCTTCAGCTGCTGCAGACTGGATTAGGGACAAGTCACCTACAAAAGGCTGGAGTAAGAATAGTTCTTCAGACCAGCAAAAGTCGTATACAATGAATACATCTTGGGACCATCAAAAGTCACCTGCAACGAATAGTTCTTGGGATCAACAAAAGTCACCTACAGTGAATAGTTCTTGGGACCAACAGAAACCACCTGTGACAAATAGTTCATGGGGCCAAGAAAAGCCACCTACAGCGAATAGTTCATGGGATCAAGAAAAGCCACCTACAGCGAATAGCTCGTGGGACCAAGACAAACCACCTACAGCGAATAGCTCGTGGGACCAACAAAAGTCACAAGAAAATTCACAAGGTTGGGACACCCTTAATGACTTAAACCAACCTGCAAGTTCTAGTGGCTGGGACATGCCACATGATGAGGATAACACTGGAAGTGAAAAGCAGCATCAGTGGGGACAGACTAGGGGCTCACGTCGTTGGGCTTCAGATGCTAGTAAGAAGAACCGTCCAGTGAAGTCAGCTCGACCAATGAATGACGATTCCAGTATGGCTGCAATGTTTACTGCTACAAGACAGAGACTAGACATGTTTACTTCTGAGGAGCAAGATATTCTCTCGGCTGTTGAGCCACTCTTGCAGTCGGTCAGAAAAATAATGCACCGGACTGGGTAAACTTTATCAGACTTGCTCTTGAATTTTTTTTGACAATATAGTTTTTTAGCTACATCACAAAGTGGAATGGAGTTTCTTTATGTTGTTAGTCGGCATGAATATGCATGACTGAGGAAACTTTGAGAAATATGATGATAGATTCCCTTACATTTGATATTCAATTTATATGGCATTCTGTCTTTAATAGCCTAACAAGCAGGAAACAATTTATTTGTTTTTAATAATTGCACTCTTCTAGTTGACATGATCATGATTCTAGAAATTCTGATTACTTAGGTACTTTATTCACTATTCAGCTTTGAATATATGAGAGATTTGCATTGACATTCTTTTCTACAGTACTTCATATCGGAATTTTTATGATTCTTTTAAGCAATAGGATATGTTTTAAGTTTTGTTAGATAAAGTGTTACAAAGCAGACGCTCCCAATGACTTAGCCTACATGTATCCTGTGTCTAACTATTGTATTGCTTGATCTTTTTTCTACTTACCCATCTCCCAGCCCTGCAGTCAATCGTTTCTGCTCCTCTCTGCATGTTTTTATCTTTTCCCAGTTGTTTTCTTAATAGAAATTCTTGTGTGAAGGTACAATGATGGGGATCCACTGTCCGCTGATGACCAGTCGTTTGTTCTTGATAATGTTTTCTCTCACCATCCTGACAAAGATGTAAAAATGGGTGCTGGTGTTGACTACGTTATGGTATGCTTCGTTGTCAACTTTTTCCCCGGTTTACTTTTGTTTCGTTCCTATCATTTTTGAGCTTTTGATCTTTGAAAGTGGACAATGAGTAAATGACATCCATGTAAACGCATTCTATGCTTTATGCTTCGACTCATATGAGCCACTCACTATTGATCCCTTTACAGGCTTGTATTTTTTTTCATGTTACCTCTCATGCCAATGTTTCTAATTCACTAATAATAAGAGTTGTCCGCTTTATGCTTCGTTACTCTCATGCTATGTTCGAAGGTGTGAACACCGACATTTTATCCAATTGAAGTTCTTTGTTTAGTGATGGCACTGAATTCTCAGGCCTTCTGAAGTAATCTGGAAATATCTGATGAAGGCACCTTTAGCTTAGGGTGATGTTTACTCGTCTTTTATTCACCTAAAGAACTAAGGCTCCCATGGCCATGATAAGCCTTATTTTCTTTCAGACTGCATTATGTATGCATGTATTAGCACTTGCTGATATTTGATACACTTTAGTGACGTCTAGATCCTATGCTGTATGGTCAAGTAAACTCGTCCATGCTTTCTAGCCCTCGTGTTAAATTTTGTTTTTTTAACTATCAACCTAAAACTAATTATTAGTAGGCTTAATAGAGAATTTTGTCTTGATGCTTGCTTTTGGAATAGGTTACTATGAATGATGGTTTTCATTTTTGTAATATATTCGTCTGTACTTAACTATGATGGTTTACAGTGTTATACTGATAGTATATTAATAAATACATTGTATATATGGATTTAATTATACGTTTTCTGTCAAAGATAAAAAAGAAAGTATTAATCAACTATTTGTATATTTCACTCAATATGGAACAGGTAAACAAACACAGCAATTTCACGGATACCAGGTGCTTCTATGTTGTCACAACCGATGGTCATAAGCAAGATTTCTCGTACCGCAAGTGCCTGGAAAACATGGTCAAGGTGAAATATCATGATTTGGCAGAAGCTTTTAATCCAAAATATTTTGTAAAACCTCGTTCTGGAGGGAACCGTGAGCGGAGTGTTGGTCCAGAGAATTCTCAAGGAAACCGTGAGCAAAGTATTGCTCCGGAGAATTCTCAAGGGAATCACGAGCAAAGCGTTGCTCCGGAGGATTCTCAGGGGAACCATGAACAAAGCGTTGCTCGAGAGGACACAGGGGGAGATTAGGCAGTAGGCATCCGTCTTGCCAAGTGTTTAGTTAGACGTTTTGCTCATTCCTGATACTTGAATATTTTGATCTGTACATATACAAGCAGATGTTAAGTGTGTTTATTCCCCTGAAAAGAACTATACTTCCATAGCTCCCTGTATGAACTGCCCTCTTTTAACCCCAAACATTGAGTTCATGTATTCTGGTTATAGTGCTTAACTTGTGTTGATTACGCTCTTCGGTTTCTTGACGTATTCATGTCATATACTTTTATTTGACATACCCAGCCCGCTAAATGTAACGGGTTCACGGGTCAGTCTCGGGCCACAATATCTGGCTTAAACAGGTACCCGTGAAGTGGGTGTTCATGGTTAACCATTAAGAAAGAGTCACTGATTTTCTTTGTATTCTTAGGTATATTCTTTATGCATTTCCCATTTGATTGCACTAAGAACATATAACTTTTGCACTAAGATCACAACTTATAAGTTAACCATGACCGTGAACACCCTTATGACGGGAACCCTGTTATATGATTTTTAATTTAATTTTTTATTCCAAATTATTTTTGTATTTTTGCATTATTTATTAGCTAAAATAGCAGCAAAAAACAGCAGCTGCGTTCTGCATTATTTCATTCGATTATAGTATTAAAACAGTGTATTTAAGTATGGAAAAACAACAGCTCGTAAGGTAGGTTTAATGCATCAAATTTCAAGTATTGAAGCGTGAAATTAGATGTATTCTGGTAGTATGAATGGGCATGTTGACAAGGAAACCGAAGGAGGGTAATTAGATGAAATTGACCTTAATTGGTAGAAACATTATATTTATATTGTGACCTGAATTGTGGGTACCCGATTATTGCGAGTACTCAGTCTTCACAGGTCGGGACACATGCCATCTACTTTACTATTTTAAGTACTTCGACATCCATGGAAGTTGAGATCATTATGATGTAAACTAGAGATTTTAAGTGAGTTTTGTAAAGAACTAATTTAAAAGAAAGAAAGTTGAGTAAAATATGAATATTTTTATATTAATTTTGTTGTGAATAGTGACCGGTGTGTCAAACATCAATCGACAGACAACGAGGTCGAAGAAACTATCAATTTTCTACAGAAAAAAAAGAAAAATTATCACATCATATATTATACCATTAACGATTTAATGATTCAATGCTTAATTTGAAGGGTATTAAAATTTAAGGTTTATCCTAAATTGATTTAGAATTAAACTAAAAATTCAATTTTTCACTATATCATTTTACCTCGTAATCATTTATGTAGATTTTGTAAGGACTTAGAAACTTTTATCTGTCAACATCATCTCTGAAGGATCCTGTTAGTTAAAGTCTTAAAGAGCAACACTGATGAAATTTTAGGTTTAAGTAATTTCAATTTTTTTAATAGGAAATTAATTGTTTTTTTTTTAATTTGAAGGCTTATTGTAGTGTTTTAAGTCTATTTAAATGCTAACACTGAACACTAAAACCCAGGTGAAGAACAAAGAAGAAGAAGCATGAATCTTACCATTTTCATTTCAGCTTCAATTGCCATTCTCCTTTCCATTTCCTTATTCCCTCTGCTAAACTCCAATTGTAGCTAAAAACCCAACCTTTTTTTGTTCAAATTCTTCTCATTTTCCACTTCCTTTTACAATTCAACTACTTGGGTACTCCTTAAAATCCTACTGCTTAACTTTTTTTGTTCTTTCTTTTTTCCCAGATTGGTTGAAATGGAGAGCTTCATTGATTCCATCAACTAAACTAGGTGCTGATTTGATAGTTAAGAATGGGGTCATTTTCACTAGTGACCCTTCTTTTCCTTTTGCTGATTCCATGGCCATTCGTGACGGTAGAATCCTTCGTCTTGCCAACTATTCCTCTCTTCAGGTTGTTTATTTTCCTTTTCCTTTTCCCAATTTAAACCCCATGGTCTTTTAAAAATGGGAGTTTATTGGGTTATTCTTTGCCGTTGTAGTGACTTAGAATTCTATTAATGGAGTTTTATTTTATTTTCTTTCATGTATTAAGCTTTCTTAGCTGTTTTTTCTTGTTGAATGTTAGTGAGATTTTCAATTTCAATTGTAAACTTGAGTGCAGGATTTGTCAGGATATGGCACTAAAGAGCTGAATCTTGAAGGAAAGGTCGTGGTACCTGGATTTATTGATTCTCATGTGCACTTGATTTCTGCAGGACTTCAGGTTTTCAAATTCCACCTACTGTTTTTGTTTTCATTGTGCCATTTCTTTTTTCAAATGTCTTTACTTTCACCGAGCAGATATTGTGTACAGTAGAGATTATTCTTGACTATTCTGGTTAAATCCGGGTTGTAAATGAAGCACTGATACTTGGTCCGGGGGAGTGTCCGAGTGTTGGACATGTGTTCAACACGGGCACTGCTCCAACACGGCAGAATACCTAAATATAGGACATGAAAAACAGTCAACACACTCCTAGACTCGTCTGAACATGCAATGAAGAATTATGGAATCAACAATGAGTAACTAGGAATCGTGTGGAAAATTTAGAGAGCTTTTTCCCTTTGTTGTCGATTAAGGATGCAATTAGAAGTCTTGCGGCTTGGAGGATTATACTGTGGACTGGAGTTTTTGAGGAGGCAAAATAAGGGAATCTCAATCAATTGATTGTAACACTTAAATTTGGAGTTTAAAATTTAAATTTAGGTTCATTAGAAGCCCTTTCTATTCATTTTTCTGTCTCAGTGAATATTTTATCTCTTGTGATGTTTGTTGGTATGCTAGAGCTTTTTTTATGGTATTTCATATCTTTTACATCTCTATGTTCTCTTATTGTGCTCTTCTATAAGAATTTTTGTTCAGAAAAGCTCAGTGTCATAGTGTATCTTAACGATTTTTTTGTGTCAAATGATTGTGGGTGAATTCCTTATTCCTATAGCCAGCATGCAAGCCTGTGCATCACTTGTTTGTAGCCAGTTGCTTCTAGATAGAACAGATATCCTGAAACAGAGACTTTGCTCGATCTTCATACATGGTAGAGTATGGAAACGTGGGATGATAATCAGTCAGTTATTCTGAGAGCCCTTTAGTTTTATCATAGGTGTCCTCATTAGCATGCTGGTGTTAAAACTATGGCAGACTAAGAGTTCATTATTCTTTCATGCATGCCCATTTAGGTTTCCTTATGAATGCCTATCTTTTTCAAACATTGACCATAGATAAAGAATAGGGATCCTCGTACGATGTCCCTTTCATTGTCAAACATTCTAATGCTCTGGATGGATTTCCAAAACATGCTTAGATTTTTGAAAGCTCGCTTTTGCTTTTAACGTCCTAGTGAGAGTATCTGCTTTTGTTTCCCGTGGTTGTAGTTGATATATACTTATGCAAAATTGGGATTTTCTTGTGTACGACAGATGGCACGTGTACAGCTCGAAGGTGTCAATCAAAAAGATGAAGTTGTGAGAAGAGTGAAAGAAGCAGCACTAAGTATCTTCTTTCTCTTTAATTATGTTTTTTGAGGTTTCATTCTCGTTATTGTTTCTGGATAAACGCAACATATTAGTTTTTGTTCCAATTAATCTACATTAATGCCAAAAGTATGTGCATCAAATTTCTGAAAAGTTTTTATGCTTATGCTTTAATTAGTTTATAGGTGCAGAGAATTAGGTGTTGTCCCTATTAGTTCATTGCTATCCATGACCATGGTCTATGTTGCAACTCTTTGTTTTTTGTTGAAGTATCCGTGTATGAAACTCGTGTCCGACACATGAATATAGGGATATGGCCTCCAAAGATTAGAGGCAAATCTAGGGGCTGGCAGGTGCCATGCCCCTCCTAAATTGGTAAAATTATGCAAAGTCCCTTTACAAATTATAAAATTAGAAGTTAGTAATGGTAAAATTACTTTTTTGGTCCGCTTTAAGACGATAAATTATGATTGTCCTAAAAATTGTGAAGTTAGAAGCCAATATAGTGGTAACATTGTATTTTGATTCTCACAAAAACTATGTAACTCAAGTTCTCCCCCCTGAATAAAATTCTGTCTTCGCCCCTGCCAAAGATCCTCCAAATATATGGAAAAACTTGGAAAAATCTGACCATCCAGGTGTAGTTGTATAACTGAATAAGGTTACTTTCCAAGTTTTTGCTTCTTACATGCTTTTTTCAATCTCATATAACTTCTTTCCCTTGCCTTTTCCTTCTGAAAAATTGTAGAAGCCAAAAGGGGTTCTTGGATTCTGGGTGGTGGATGGAACAATGATCTTTGGGGAGGGGAACTGCCAGTGGCATCTTGGATAGACGAGGTCACGGCTGATAATCCTGTAAGAAGCTGAAATTTGATTGAGAATATCTATTTATGTAGACATGAGATCACTCAATATCGAGCATGATAATGATATCTTATTTTTTGCAGGTTTGACTAACAAGGATGGATGGTCATATGGGCTTGGCTAACTCGGTGGCACTAAAGTTGGCAGGAGTCACTAATTTATCAAAAGATCCGAATGGTGGCACAATTATGAGAACTGCTGATGGAGGTATGCGTCTGAGTCTACTTAGTTGCTTCTGATTTTAGGGTTGATATTGCATAGTGGAACAAATACAACCGTTTCCCTCTTGATAGCTAAATAAAAATTTAAAATATAGTCTAAATCTATGTTGCTATTACTATTTATTTTTCTCTGAATAAATGTGTCCGCTGTATAGTAAGACATGGGTATAGGAATATGACCCTCAAAGGACACCGTAAAGTACATGGAAAATTTTCAATAGAAATTGAACATACCGGTGTGGCGGTTTCTGACATATACCCTTATTCAGCACTCATACCTGAGTCTGAGGAACATAGGTCTAATGCCCATTCTTATATGTGATACTAAAAATAAGGTTTGGCTCTTTTCCTCCACAGATTTCGTATTAGTCTATTTAGTTGCTTATTCCGACTCATAATTTTTCTTTAAATATCTTTGTTTGACACTCATGTTCGATGCATATCTAGACATGGATATGGTGATAGATCATAGATCCTCCAAATACCCTAAAAGACTTTAAGAAAAATAAAAAATGAACATAACTATAGCAGACATTCACACGTGAGTCTAAGTAACATGTGTAACTAAGCTAACAGTTTACAAATTTATTGCTTATATTAAATTGTCTTCATGACTATGCAGAACCTACTGGTCTGCTGATTGATGCTGCAACAGAACTTATTCTTTCCTGGATTCCGGAGGTCTCTGTTGATGAAAGGAGGGAAGCCATGCTTAGAGCTAGCAGTTTTGCCTTGACAAGGGGTGTCACAGCAGTAGTTGATTTTGGGAGATATTTTCCTGGGGCACCAGTTGAGCATTCATGGCAAGACTTTTCAGGTTTCACTTGAAGTAGTTTTCTGGGTCAATGTAAATATCAAATAAATGAATTTATTAATTATATTCTATGTTGCTCTGACTCTTCGTTTTGCTTGAAGTATCCATATTTGACACCCATACCTCGTGCTTATCCAGACACGGGTATGTGAATCTTGGAAAAAACCCTTGATTTGGAAATCTTGGATGGTAAAGCCCTTCTATACATGGGAATCTTGGAAAAAATTGAACCTTCCCTTGTCCGTCACATATGAGTCCAAGTAACATAGTCTGTCCTTCATGTTCTACATAGTATTCAAAGTAATTTAGGTCGTTATGTGAGTAAAGATAAAGATCTGTTTTAAAATTTGTTGTGGAATAAATAAAAATCCAATTGAAAATGATGTAAGAAAATTCAAGTGGTAATGAAATGCTGAATACGATATAATGAAGTCGACAGACATAAAAGTGTCCTAAAAAATTCTTTATATTTTCCTTGATTTGGAGTTGATGTTTGCTTGAATTGAAAATTTTCTCTAAGAAGCCTTCAAATACAACCTTTTGAAAATGTATCACTTTTTTACCTAATTATTACTGTCTTTTTATAATTTTTACAGATGTGTATCAATGGGCTGATTCTTCAGGGAAGATGAAAATCAGAGTGTGCTTATTTTTTCCAATGGGGACCTGGTCGAGGTTATACGTACGACCTCTTATCTGTTTCTCTCTTCAACATGAAACACAGATATTTTACTTTCCGTTCTAATCGCATTGAATGACTTCTACGTTACGTACACATAAAGCCATAAATATTTTTGCTTGCCACCTCTTTGCCTTATTTTTTTTTTCTGTCATTGCGTGTTCTTGGTTCTCCGTTTTACTTTATGCTCATGTTTTATTCTTTCTCCTTTTCGGTTTATTTATAAGGTTTCTTTGTCATACCAGGGTGTAATTCATAGGGCAGGTCGTGCTTTGAGTAATTGGATTTACTTTGGTGGTGTTAAAGCTTTTGCTGATGGCTCTCTCGGTTCGAATAGTGCTCTCTTCCATGAGGTGAGAACCATACAACTTGTGCTCGCGGACCTTCTGTAAATTGTAGTTATATGGTCTGGAATTCATGCATTTGTCTAGAACGAAATGTATTTGGTGGTGTTACCAGCGCGATAATACCTAATGCTTTTATGTTGTTTCTTAAATTGTAGCCATATTTCGATGACCCTCACAATTTTGGTTTACAAGTTGTGGAATCCGAAAGTCTTTTGCACATGACGATGGCTTCAGACATGTCCGGGCTTCAGGTGACCAATGGTTAATAGCACTCTTTCTTACTTTCTCAAGCGAAACTCTTTTATCTGTTATAGAAGCTTACTTTGTGTTTAATTTATTTCAGGTTGCTATCCATGCTATAGGTGATAGAGCAAATGACTTGATCCTTGATATGTATGAATCCGTCGTCTCCAAAAATGGAAAGAGAGATCGGAGATTTAGGGTAATGGTCGAAATCGCGATTCTTCCCCCTACATGCGTATCCATGCACACAATTTTAGCTTGACCAGGCTTTCCCCTTTTTAATAATGATTTCAGATTGAGCATGCCCAGCATTTGGCCCCGGGCACAGCAGCTCGATTTGGCCAACAAGGGATTGTTGCTTCAGTACAGGTTTTAATTCTTTTTGGCACTCCGTTTAGATTTTCATGTTTCATACTAAGACACTGCTAATAGAATGTGAACGCATCTTTGTTAGGATTTTTAACTCTAGGGGTGAATTCATGTTTGAACGATGAATTCGGATTTCCATATTCTCTTTTGCATTATGTTCTATCATTTTCTAAAACCTTGAAATTATTGATGCATCCATGTGAGGGTGATCTTAAATACTCTTATCTAATTCTACTGGAAATGATTTCAGTTTGATGATACTTGGATGTTATTATTGCCAACAGCCCGATCACTTGCTCGATGATGCCGATGCGGCAATCAGAAAGCTTGGGGTGGACAGAGCTCAAAAGGGGTCTTATCTTTTCCGGTCACTTCTATCAAGCAATGCATTGTTGGCTCTCGGTTCTGACTGGCCTGTGAGCATCATCTTCCGGTTAATAAATGTTTCTAGTTTCTACCTATGTTATGTGGACTCTTCATTTCCCTAAAGTGTGTGTTTAACATCTATGTCCGAAACATATTCAGGCATGTGCATAGCGAGTATGATTCTTTAAATATACGGAAAAACCTCGAAACAATTGAGCTGACTCATGTCGGACACATACATTGACACTCATCTCAAGTCTAACATAGATTTCTATGTCTTCTCGAGACCTCATTTATTGT
Source organism: Hibiscus mutabilis (assembly GCA_019671005.1). Classification (NCBI taxonomy): domain Eukaryota; kingdom Viridiplantae; phylum Streptophyta; class Magnoliopsida; order Malvales; family Malvaceae; genus Hibiscus; species Hibiscus mutabilis. The sequence continues at coordinate 189,222 of CM033731.1, read as the reverse complement.
TGTTACTCCAGGTTACAAGTGCTTATCCTTTGCGTGCGATAAGAACAGCAATGAAAAGAATTCCTCCTGGCTGGGAAAATGCTTGGATTCCGTCCGAGTGCCTTTCACTGAACGATGCATTAATCGCGTAAGAAACACTAGAACTACATCTTCTCTGAGTCTTCGATGTAGACTTATTTGTTCTCGATTATATAAATGCTTGTTGTGCGCTGCTTGTACCATGATTTCTAGAAAGTAAACAAATTCTTACTGACGTGAGAATGGACTGTAGAAAATAGGGAAAAGTATTTTGGTCAGTGATCAATCTGATTCACTGTTTTTCCTTGAATTGATTTGAAGAGTACATACAAGCCAATTATTTATAGATTTAGTACGGGGAGTTCTAATAAAATTCAAACTAGTCTAGATAAAATATGATCTTATAAGATAAGAGATAAAGGTTATCTAAACTACTTAGTAGATAAGAGTTATATGCTATCTAAACTACTTTAAGAGATTAGAGTTATAGGATATCTAAATTACTTAGATATTTACAAAAAAATTATCTCTATTTACATGACAATTATCTACACTCCCCCTCAAGCTGGTGAATATATATTGTAGATTCCCAGCTTGGATTTAAGATCGTCAAGAACCACTCTTGGAAGAGCCTTGGTAAGAATATCGGCTAATTGTTGCTTTGTAGGAACATAGCCGAGTTTGATAACTCCATTGCTGATTTTTTCAGCGATAAAGTGTCTATCTATCTCCACATGTTTGGTATGGTCGTGTTGAACAGGATTTTTCGCAATACTAATAGCAGATTGACTATCAGTTTGCAACTCAAACTGCTTGTAGTGATCTAATCCCATTTCGGTCAACATTCTCTGTAACCACATGCCTTCACAAATCCCAAGTGCTAGTGCTCGATACCTGGCTTCTGCACTGCTCCTAGACACCACGGCTTGCTTTTTACTCCTCCAAGTGACCAAGTTTCCCCACACGAAAGCACAATACCCACTAGTTGATCTTCTATCAGTTAACTCACCAGCCGAACTTGAATCAGTAAAAATTCTTACTGACCTTTCTTCACTTTTCTTAAATAATAAGCCATGTCCCGGAGTCATTTTAAGGTACCGTAAAATTCTATATACGGCATCAAGATGCTCATCTCTTGGATCATTCATGTACTGACTAACAACACTAACAGAAAAATCAATGTCAGGCCTCGTAAGGGACAAATAAATTAGCTTACCAACCAATCGTTGATACTCTGCTCTTTGCTTACTGGAACACATCCATCATCTTTTCTGAACTTTAAGTTGGGCTTCATTGGGGTTTCGGCTGGTTTACAACCAAGCATGCCAGCTTATGTCAAAAGATCAAGGATGTATTTCCTCTGACAGGTAACTATACCGGATTTTGATCTTGCCACTTCCATTCCAAGAAAGTACCTAAGGCTGCCGAGGTCTTTGGTTTCAAATTCCTTGGCTAGTGAATCTTTTAGCCTCTTTAATTCTTCAACATCATCCCCAGTGATTATTATATCATCCGCATAAACAATTAAAATTGTTCTTTTACCATTTTGATTTACCTTAATAAACAAGGTATGGTCGGTTTGACATTGTTTATAACCACTCCCAATAATTACCTTGGCAAATCTATCGAACCAAGCCCTTGGGGACTGCTTTAGGCCATACAAGGATTTTCTCAATTTGCATACTTTGTGAGCTGTCGAATCTCTCTTGATGCCTTCCAGAATTTCCATGTACACTTCCTCTGTCAAATTGTCATTCAAGAAGGCATTTTTGATGTCTAATTGATGAAGTGGCCAATCCTGGTTCACGACAAGAGACAGTAAAACTCTTACTGTATTTAGTTTTGCAACTAGAGCGAAGGTTTCTTGGTAATCTATACCATAAGACTGTGTGAATCCCTTAGCCACTAACCTGGCCTTGAATCTTTCAATGCTGTCATCCGAATTGTACTTTACTGTGAAAACCCATTTGCATCCCACTGGCTTCTTTCCTTGAGGTAGATTTGTCAGAGTCCAGGTCTCATTTTTCTAAGGGCATTTATTTCTTCCTCGACCGCCTTCTTCCACCCAGGATCATCTAAAACCTCCTCTATTGTTCTTGGAATCTGAATGTCATCAATCTTTGTCGTGAATGCCTTGAATGATGACATTAAACGGCTATAAGCAACATACTTTTCTATCGGATGAGCAGTACACTTGCTCACACCTTTTCTTTGAGCAATCGGCAAATCATCGGTATTAATAAAAGGAATAGGATTTTCATTAAGAGGAGAATTCGTACCTTCCAAGTTTTCCATGGTAATTGGACTCAGTTCCAATTCTTGGCAGCGTCTAGGTTGCAAGGTGGACTTCTCTCTCCTTTTGTAGACGCTAAGTTCTCTCCCTTCTGGTTGGGTCTTTTGAGGAGTTTTGGAAGGTGATGGATAGGTTCTTTGTGGAGTTTTAACAGGGCTGAAATTTTGTCTAGTATGAGAAGAATGTAGAGATGGTTGCAGAGGAGATGAAAGCACGGGTTGTGGGATAAAAATGGATTGTGAATTAGAAGTCGGTTGTGATGATAAACTTGACGAGTTCTGAAAGTTATCAAAAAACTGAAACTAAAATTCATCTTGGATCTCCCCCTGAATTTCGGTTTTAGAGAAATAAGGTTTATTTTTAAGTAAGGTAACATCCATAGTAATGTAAGTCTTTTTTGTAATTGGGGAATAACACTTGTAACCCTTCTTAGTGGATGAGTAACCTAAGAAAACACACTTGAGTGACCTTGGATCCAACTTAGACCTATGTTGTTGATAAACATGAACAAAAGTGGAACACCCGAAAATCTTTAGCGGAAGATCACATGACATAGGTTTGAACCAAGGAAATTTTTTAAGAACATCTTTAGAAGACTGGAACTTTAGTGTTCGACTAGGCATCCTATTAATAAGGTGAGTGGCAGTTAGGACAGCTTCCCCCCAAAAATATTTAGGAACATTGGAAGAGAATAAAAGAGACCTAGCTACTTCCAAAAGATGTCTATTTTTTCTCTCGGCAACCCCATTCTGTTGATGACTATCAACACAAGAGCTAATATGAACAATGCCCTTTTCTTTAAAATAGGATCCTAGACTCTTGGAGAAATATTCACTCCCATTATCAGTTTTAAAAATGTGGACTTTACTTTGAAACTGATTTTCAACCATATTGTGAAAGATTTTAAAAATTTCACTAACTTCATATTTTTCCCTCATAAGAAAGGTCCAAGTAGTCCTACTATGGTCATCTATAAAGGTTACAAACCATCTAAATCCACTAACATTTTTAACTTTGGAAGAGCCCCAAATATCACTATGGATGATGGAAAAAGGATGAGAAGGTTTATAAGTTGATGGATGGTATGTAGTTCTTTGATGTTTGGCAAACTAACAGATGTCACAATGAAAGGATTTGATCTTTTTATTGGTGAACAAATCTGGGTACATCTTGGCCAAATAAAAGAAATTGGGATGACCTAGTCTAAAGTGTAGTAACATAATCTGACTGGAAATAGGGTCTGATGTGGAAATAGATTCGGAGATACAACTGGAATAGACTTGTTTTGGTGAAGGCAAAGAACCTTGAAGAATGTAGAGTCCACAGTGCAACCTAGCATTGCCAATTATCTTCCCTGAATCCAGTACCTGAAATTCACAGCCATGTAAATCAAATTTAGTATAACATCCCAAGTCACGAGACAATTTACTAACAGATAACAAGTTGCAAGCTAATTTTGGAACATAAAGAACGGAGTTCAATTCGATATCCTGGTTTAATCGAATTGTTCCACTTCCTTCAATGGCTGCTAAGGAACCATCTGCCGTCTTTACATTGGATTGGGCCCCAAGTTGGTTGAATTCAGTAAATAAGCTCAGATCTCCTGTCGTGTAGTCAGAGGCTCCGCTATCGACAATCCAAGTAGTGAAGTTTGTGTTGTCAACAATATTTGCAAAAGAAAGATTACCTCCATGTTGCTTGCTAAATTGGCCGCTAATATTTCTTACATAGGTGACCAAATGTGATTGATTGTCCCTCAGTGGCCGTGGGGATGGACTAGCTTTTGAGCTAATCTCGAATGTTTTTTCGCTAGCCATTAACCAAGGATTTTTTTGGATAGGATCTGAAAAACCTAGACTGATACCATGTAGAAAATATGGAAAAGTATTTTGGTCAGTGATCAATCTGATTCACTGTTTTTCCTTGAATTGATTTGAAGAGTACATACAAGCCAACTATTTATAGATTTAGTACGGGGAGTTCTAATAAAATTCAAACTAGTCTAGATAAAATATGATCTTATAAGATAAGAGATACAGGTTATCTAAACTACTTAGTAGATAAGAGTTATATGCTATCTAAACTACTTTAAGAGATTAGAGTTATAGGATATCTAAATTACTTAGATATTTACAAAAGAATTATCTCTATTTACATGACAATTATCTACATGGATACATTCCTTGATAAAAATCATTCAAATCAAACTGTTAAAAGCTTGAAATCATTGTTATTGATTAGCATTCCTGCGTTTCTCTTCGGATTTTGCATCGGCTTTTCATCGAAGCATGCTTACTTTGTCATAATTTGCTTCTATCTGCACCGACTTTAAATTTCTATACCTGGAATTGGTGTTGGACATATATGGATATATGATAGACACGAGTATGCTCAATTCTTTCTTATATTTGAGGATCATACCTCCATATCCACGTCCGGACACTGACGCACGGGAGTCGGACAATGGTACTTTAGAGAAAATGAAGAGTCCGGATAACATAGTTTTGGGTATAGCTTATAACCCAGTCCTCACTCAAATGCTAGTAGCTGATGCTTTGCTGCTTTCATCATTACAGGCACACGATTTCAGCCGCTCGGGCATGCTTTCTCGAGAACGAAATAGGATCTCTATCGACCGGAAAATTGGCTGATTTCGTCGTACTATCTACTGATTCATGGGATGAGTTTGCTACAGAAGGATCTGCATCGATTAATGCAACTTATGTTGGTGGTGTCCAAGCCTATCCATGAAAGCTTTTGATTTAAAACTGTCGACTCTTTTCCAGACAGTTCATGTTGTGGACGTGTTGGTCACTAAACTAAAAAAAATTACAAATTGATCACTAAACTTTTTGAATTAGTTTTTTTTTGGCTATTGGGTCGTTAAATCATTAAATACATGATAACATGTTCGTTAAGTTTTTTTGTGTTGAAAGCCCAAAAATACATCTCGGTAGCAAAACGTTCACATTTCATTCAAAACTTCGTCTTTCTAATGTTTTGATCTCATTCGATTGTTATTCGATGAGACTAGCTTTAAGATATGTTGTTCTTCATCTTGAAATATGCTCTTAGCCATGATTTTTAACTTTATAAGTATTAAAATTGTTTTAAAGAAATATAAACCGATAAAGTGGTAGAGAGAGAAAAAAACCTTATATTTGATGAAAAAATGATGAAATAAAAGAAAATAATGTCTAGTCAGATAAATTAAATAAAAAATAATTAGACTTTCATATCAGTCAGAAAATGGCATGACATTTTAAATAGTAGTGATTAGCAACACAATGATAATTTTTTTTGAAAAAATTAATGATAAAATTAATTTTTTTTTTATAATTTAATGACCAAAAGCAAATAGTACATAAAGTTCAACGAGTAATATTGTAGTTTAGCCTAAACAAAAATATCTGTTAGATTCTAAACTTTCAATCATGGATCCTTCAGATATTTTGCAGATTCTTTTTTAATAAATGAATTTGATTATTTATCACTTTGACTCTCTGTTCTTGTTGCCATTAACGAAGCAGCAATTAGTTCATCTTCTTCCATAACATTTCCTTGGATTCTCAATCCTTTTCCTCCTAATTTCTCCAAAATACACCCATTCCTTTCCCTTCCTACGTCGTCATCTCTGCCGTGTTATCGCCGTCACGTCCGCCGTGGTCTATCCCTTCCGCACGCTGCTTCTTCCACCGACTTCAACTTCGCCTTGCATGATGCTCTTGAGTCGTCTGGAGTCAATACCTCTCACGCTAGAGTACTACTACTAAATCTCTTCTAACTGTTATATGCATTTCGGAATGTAGTTGGAGAAATGTTAGAATTAGTTTCTTTTTTGGCCAACTATGTTAGAATTAGTTTAATTCGATGAATTTTTCAAGTATTTTTTCATGATTTTATGGTGGGGAACTTTCCTTTTTGAATTCAGTTAATTGTTTCTAATCAATGTTAATAGACTTTATTCATCTTTTATGTGATTATTTTTTTTATGGTGAATTTTGTGCTTTCTGACTTGAATGTATTTGCCTTTCATAATTTAATTGCTAAATTTTAATCCTTTCCAAGCTCTTTTCTTTTTTGAGAAAAAAAATGTGAACTCCCCCCCCCCAACCCCCCAATGTGCTATAAATAATGAGAAAACATTTGGGTGGAACATAAAACAAAAATCTTTCAAGGGATATGGCAATGATTAGAACTGGAAACTCTCAATTTGAATGTTCTAGTTTTGATTCTTGATGAGGATTCATTCAGTTGATCAATTCCAATAGAGTCGCACGTATTCGAGAACGGAAATCATGATAGGTTAGTTCAATGATATATCAAGTTTGATATAGTTTTAGTTGTTTAAAGTTTGTATCTAAACTTTTTAGTTCTAAATGGTCTTTGAGCAGGAGGCCAGGAAGGGTTTCGTTTCGCAAATTAAAGGATTATCCTATATCGAGAGGGAAACAAGTATTAGTATAAACAGAGGTGTTGATCTTGGGAAAATAGCTCTTTACATAGCAGCAGAGGGTGATTCTCTCATTTTGCATTCCTCCGTTCCTTTGCCGGTGGATGCTTTTCTTGAAAGATTGGATGATCTTTCCATGGGCTACTGCTCTCACTATAACTCATCCTGCAGGTCGTCACGGGAGAATTTTTTGGAGAGCATAGAGAAATATTTGTATGTTAGAAAGGTATTTATGAGAGATTTTTTATTTGCTCATAACATAATGTCTTACTACTGCAATCATAGTTAATGCCATTTTCAACTTTCAAGTCTATTGAGCATATGACAAAGTTGTTTATTTCTTAACTATTAATGTGATCGTCTATTTTTCTAATCGGTTAATCCATTAACTTCTTCGTAGGGCTTTCGAAGATCTATGGCCGAGAACCAAGCAGAGCCTTGAGCCCTTTACCTTCACTCTGTATGAAAGACAGCCTTTCTATCTTATCATTTTATACTTACTTCTGAATGACATACCATTTTATGGAGATTTTTTTTCTATTGATTAATCCTTACGGTTTGAGCAGGTTTTGTCGCATCGTTCGGATTTCTTCTTTAATGCTTTCGCTCATACACAGTGAGATCCTGAAAATGTTTCGCATGTGGGGACTTTTGGATTTTGTTGTAGAGATTTTCTTTCCTCGTGATCATGATGGTCTTCCGAGAGCCTATGATAAGCAAAAGAGCAAAGAATCTGATCAGCCCCACATAATGACTGTACAAATGCTATTGGAGGAGGTGATGCTTATACTCTTGCCCCTTTGATTTTTACATTTTTATAGATTAAATCCTATCTAAGTGAAGCTAAAGAAAAACTGGTACATGATGTTTACAATAAGTTTTGTCTGTTTCTCTGTTTTTCGTTCTTTTCGCTTTCGTTAATTTACTCTCACGCCAGGACAAGTAGAACACGAGTTGAAAAAATGAATGATATAAATACCCTTGGTTATGTTCTTTGAAAGAAGTATATTGCATTTTCTCCGTTCTTTTTCGTTTTAGGTTTTTTCTCAAATACTCTCATGATTGCAGGTTTTAAGTAATTTGAAGGCTGCTTTCTGGCCATTTCAACACGACCATGTTGATAGTTTATTTTTAAGGGCAGCAGATGCAGCCAACTGTGTAGACAGCTTTAATGGCAGTCGAGAGAGGTATTTATTTAATGTTGTTTTTATCTGTACTTTTGAAGTCTTGGGGTTATATTTTCACATTTGGTTTCTTGTAGTGCCTATCGGCTTGCATCCGCAAAGGCTGCTCAACATAGGCTAGAGCGGGGCGTTTGGACCAGCGTACGTTTTGGGGATATGAGATGAGCTTTGTCTGGTACTTATCTAGTGGATGTTGCATGAGTAAATTTCCTTTTGTTAAAATCGGGGACTTGCTCTCCAATGATTTTCTGTTTGTTATGTATCTATCAGCCATTCATTTATACGAAAAAGAAGCATATTCGAACAAAAACAACTTGGTGCAACCAATCTACGATAATATAAAAAGGTTGAACATATTTGTGCCCTACGCATGCTCGTATCCAACACTCGAGTCTGTGGAATATAGTTTGTTAGCTCAATTTTCTTCTTAGCGTAGTCCTTTCCTATGCTTTCGGTTTTCTTTGCTCCGACTTGCTTTAGGCAAAATTTATTTGTTTGCCTTTATACATCTGATATCCAATATTGAGGTTAATGTACTTACACTTCATTAATACTTACTCGTTGCAGCATGCGAACGGCTTATTCTTCTAAAAAACGATCCGAAGGAAATGAGAGATTACAGCATTCTCCTCTACCATTGCGGTTTATGTGATCAATCTCTGAAATACCTCAAGTTGTACCAAGACGCAGAGGTAAATTTCAAAGTGTGATGAAAATATCCGACTTTTAATTCGAACTTTTACGGACAGTGATGAAGAAGTACAATTAACTACTGCAGAGTTCTTCCTCACAAAGACGGTCAACAAACTCAATTAGCATCCTGGAAGAAGAAGCTGTTCAGAAATTGCTTGCGCGTTTGAACCTCATTGCAATGGAGGAAGGTTGGTCCCAACCGTTCTATGTACGGAATTTCCTCGGCAACAACTCCGAGCCATGGTAACGCCTTAATACTTATTTTTCCATTAGTGTCCGAAAGTTGAACTTATATCCTGTCTGAGTTGATCAAGAGACATCAAGTATACATATCCAGAAAGGGTGTTATAAATCTCTAAATCTATTCTACCGCAACGCGAAGACCAGGGATTTAAATAATGGCCGTAACGTGACATTATCGACTCTCTCGGTCATCGTTAGTCACTGCAATCGACCACGATAATATTTGTTACATCTATATATATGATGTATACGCCATTGGCAATGGCATTTGACTTTTTGATCTCTGTACAGCACCCTAAATTTTTGTTCTGATAGATCTTTGTAAATTACATTATCATTTGATTATGTTTATAACTGTTAAGGGAACTTGATTCTACTTGTGTGCTCTTTTTATTAATTAAATATTAATTCAGTTGGAAACTTTTTAAATGATAATAAATATTTTTTTATACACTTTTAAATTACCTTTAAATAATAAATATTAAAATTATTTTTTTAACTTAATTATCGATATCCGACTCATTGATCGATTAATTCAAATCGGGTTATATAAAAGTTTAATATTATATTTTTTTAATATTTCAGAAGGTTGCATATGTTGGAGGCCAAGTTGGCTTCCACTCACACGAAACATCCCAATATTATATTTTAATAAATAAATCTAAATTCTATTCTACTTTAGAGATTGAATTAATTTAGAATATTAATATTATTAGCGGTTAGTTATTTATAAATATAAATCAAATTTGAAATTTTTTTTAAAAATCTTAATTTTACTTGAGTTTAAGTTCAAACAAATATGAAACATGTTAACATTTAATTCGAGTCCAACTTATTGCCATCTCTAATATCAAGTTGATATCTCCTTCTAATTAAAATTTAGTTCGATTTGAAAAAAAATAAAAAGAAATAAATTTTAAGTTAACTGAATCGAGTTATTCAATTTTTTAAATAATCATGAATAAATTTCTCGATTTGTTGAGTTTGAGTAGAGTTGAATTCTCACAATTTAAATGTTCAAAAAATTGATTAACAAATTGATATAAATATCCTTTTAAGTCGTCGTAAGTTTTGAGAACGAGTAAAGCAGTCTCTCTTAACACAAAAATCAAAAATAATGTTCAAATTTTATAAAATATATAAAAGTTTATATATTGCCCATAAAAGTTCTAAAAAAATTCTTAAAACAAATTAAATTATAAAATAAATAATTTTAAAATTTATGACTCGGTACTTGCATGTTTTACGAACCAACACATTCTCCGGAAAAATATTAATATTAAAGAACTAAACTATACCGTGTAAAATATTTAAGATATATATCGATATAATTGTGTTTTAAAGAGTAAAAAAATTACTTTAATAAAATAGAATATTGATAAGTGGTATTGTTATATTTGTAATTACGATGGATTTGTTTCTAATATAAATCTAATAAAATATTTATGTCAACTGTTTATCATTTAACTCGGATAACAATGAGTTATATATTAAATGGTTAAATAATTAAGTTGTCAAATTGATAATAAGAGTCATTAAAGAACATATTATTAGACAAAACATAGTTGAGTGATTAAACCACTACTTTACCCTTTCTATAATTATACTAGTAATTAATAATATCACTTATCAATATTATTAAATTTTTAGCAAAAATAGGATGGAACTAAATAAATTTTGTTTTAATTTAAGTTTAAAGGGTAAGTATTTGTAATTGTTTTCATCCAATTAATCACTTCATCTACAAACTCCACCAAAATCATCATCTTGTCATAATCAGATCATAATTAAAACTTAGCTCGAATAAACCGGTTTATGAATACCTTAGCTCGAGTTGAAACTTGAGATTCCAATAGTTGAATGTATCCAAAATAGTCATAAATTTGTTAAAAAAAACTACCCCATTTAGCATTAACTTTGATTTTGTTAGTCAACAATTTTTTGATGAAAAATTAGTTTGATATCAAAAAATCGAGCTCGAACTTTAAAGATAAAACTCGATCGGGTTCGAGTTCGAGCTGTAAGCAATGAGAACACATTTTTTCATTACAAAGTTTTACAACATTTATTTTTGGTATAATTATGCCGTTAGTCTTTGTACTCTTTCGAATTTTGAAATTTAGTCCTTTTGGTTTTAATCTCTGATATTTAGCCCCTCTCGTTTGATTTTTGAAGTCTAATTAATAATATTGTCAATTGGACTTTAATTTTTAAATCATGTATTTTCAAAATAAAATGTTACATAATCAAAGAGAAACAAGAAATTTAATAAAAATTCATTTAGGACTTTAGTTTTCAATTACAATTCAACAAGTAAAATCAAATTTTCAGAAATATAAGGACTAAATTATAAAAGAGTTGAAGAAGAGTATAGGGACTGAAGAATGATTAGTCCCTTATTAAAAGACGCTAAAAAGGAGGGCTTAAACCTCCGACTTGTGATTAATAGCCATACACTCTAACCAACTGAGCTATTCCAACTGATGCTTTGAAGTTAAACATAAAACTATTTAAATAAAAAAACTTGAACTTTAAAAATAAAAAGGTAAACTACAATTTAAGTCACTTAATTATGAGTTTAATAACAAAGAGTCGTTTTTTTCTAAAAGTTACAAACATGCTAATTAAATATATTGTTACAAATAGGTCATTGATTGTTAAATATTATATGGAAATAGTTACATGGCTTGGTATAATAATATGTATAGTCCTCAAAACTTATAGTTTATTAATTTGGTCTTAATTCGAAAAAAATCAATAAATTTAATCGTTCATATTTAAAAATTTCAGCATTCTAGTCTTTGTTCTTCTCCTAAATTACTTGTTCTTCTCCCATAAATATTATATTACTTTTATTTATTGAGTCGTTTCGAATTAGAACAAAATTAATAGAATGCGTAAATTTTGGAAACTAAAAATGTTATTATATCAACCCATATTAGACTTTTGTTTTAATTTTAACGAAAAATTGACTTGTTTATAATAATATCTTAAACGAGTGACATGTTTGAAACCTTTAAAAGAAAGTAACTTATTTGTTATTGAACTCATAATTAAGTAGCATTGGGTGTAGTTTACCCAAATAAAAATTGACCGAGTTTGAGTTGTATGTTGAGTAATTGGAACAAATTTATTTGTTATTTATTTTTGCAATATATTTTTTGTTTATATGCTGCTATAATCCCTACAATCTTCTGATTTTCGAAACTGAGTTCTATGCTTTTAATTTTAGGTTATTAGCCTCTCTTGTTTCATTTTAAAAAAATAAAGTCTAATTGAATGTATATTAATTGGATTTTAAATTTTAAATTAGGCATTTCAATATTAAAACGCTGCATGTTTAAATTTAACAGAAATCCATTAGCATTGTCATTTATACTTTAAATTTCTATCAAACAAGGAGATGGTTTAAATTTTTGGAAATAAAGACAAGGGGACTAAATTTTAAAATCTGAAGAGTGCAAGGATTGAAGGAGAATTAAACCTTTGTTCTTTTAAACATTTATCACTTTGATTTTATTAAAACTTATGGAAAATAAAAACGAAGGCACTAAATTTTAAAATTTTGGAGATTATAAGGTCTGAAGAATAATTAACCTTTATTTTTGTACAATGGAATGAAAAGAAAAGAAACATAAATCTCCAAACGCTAAGAAGGAGTGCTTAAACCTCCGACCTTGATTAACAGCCACACGCTCTAACCAACTGAGCTATTTCAGCAAGTTGTTGTTTTAAGAGATATAAGATATATTTGATATTATAAATGCATGTCATGTTTCTTAATTTTTTTGTATAACCACCGGTATCTAACCAATTTGGTGATACCTGATCGGATATTTCATAAATCCATTATGAGGGCAATCCTACCAACCCAATTTACTCAATTCATAACGTCAAAATTCTAACTCCTAACCTTGCTTAAAGGATCTAGTGGTGGATAGCCCCAGGTATATGGTCATTCTATGTACATTTCTTTGGTTGGGTGTTTCTTGTTATGCCCTCCTAATTTGTAACATTTGGCTATAAATAATTTACCAATGAAAATATGGTGCATAATTTGATGATCTGAGTTTTGTTCAGTTGAAGCAGGTTTGTAATTCCTAATCTCAATATCTACCAACTCTTTTCTTTTATGTCGAGTTTTGAGTCTTTTGGCCTTTGTAAAACAAAACAAAAATTGAAGTGACAAGTGCTCCTCAACTAACATAATTTGATGTTGGCGTGGGGCAGTGTTTGATTACTTTGTCTTCTATATTAGGTGAGAAGACCATTTGATACTGAGCTGCCTGATTGGGAGATGACTTGAAAGATACCAAGTACCTGCTTCAGCTATTGCAGCTGAAATGCAAGTGGCCAATGAAAACAAAGAAATGGGGAAAGATGGGTCATTTATGACTCTGCTAACAGGGAAGTCATTTTTACCGCAATAATTGCAGTGTTGAAAGCTAACAAGTCTTTCGATGGCACTCAATTGGCTTGCAGAGGTAGGGTCATTCGTCCACAATGACAGGTGGGCCTTTCCATAGCTAAAAGTTCTTCAAACAGTTAATTTTCTAAGAAAACTTGGTCCAAGGAGAAGAAACAAAAACTTTCAAACATGGATCTTGGAACAAAATCTCCACCATTGACAACGATTCCTTCATGACCAGGTGAAAAAAAATTGGGGTTCCTTCTAGATGAGATTGACTGTTAACTGGTATGAACAAAATAAATTTACAATGCATATACACCTACATGATGCCACTGATAGTTTAAGACAAGTCAAAAGCATCTGTCAGGTAAGCCTACGAGGAAAAATAATTGGAGTTTATGTTTTCAAGTTGTATATAGAAATGTCCTCCGAGTGCCAAAAGTGTCTGCCAGCAAGCAGAAAATACACAAGTTTAAGCTGAAATCAGGATGTTACCATTTGCGGGGTGTCGCAGTAAAGACATGCTAGTTTGGGATGCTAACATTCACTTGGATTTTGAAACATCATCCAGACTGTTTTATTACTGCGCACAACACTCTCTGAAACTGTCTTCTATTTCTTGGTCTCATATGTTGATAATGCAAAAACCAGTTGGTTATTTTGGTGAGACATAATTTATGTCGAATTAATGAAAATTGAAATTATTTTATTCGAATCGAATACGAATTTAATGAGATATATAATTGTATAATAGGCCAAAGTGGCATGCTTTGTGTGACTTGCACATGGGTAGTCAATTGTGACAAGAATAATGCCAATAATACATACAACACGAGAGGCGGCCTTTTGACTATAGGGACCCCTCCACTATGGATTGTGGAAAATGGAAACGCCTGTTTCTTAGAAAATGTGGAATTGGGAAAGTCTTGTGGTGGAGGCTACTTTATCATTTTTTTATTATTATATTTTTTTATTTGAAACTATTTATTATTATGATTATTATTTTATATACTGACGGTGAAAAATGTTTTACAAATAATATTATAAACTTATCACATGTCCTTTAAATATATTTTAAAAAAATAAAGACAGGTAATGACGTTAAATGATATATTGTCAATATACAAATGAATAAAGTACACAAACAATACGGAATTTGGAGCAAGAGATTGGCGTTTGGGGGAGGACAACTTAAATTTTTATATTTATAGGCTTAAATGAAATTTTTTAAAAAAATTTGGGGATTTAACTAAAATTTTTAATAATTTTGAGAGATTTCTTCAAAATTTTAAAAAAATAGAGAGAATTTAATTTAAAATTTTGAAGCTTAACATGGATTTTTCAAATACTTGAGGGGGCAAATTAAAATTTTTAAAAATTTTAGGGGATAAATTCGAATTTCCTAAAATTTTGTGAGGGTCATGCACGCTAGTCCCATAGAGGTTCCGCTCCTGTACACAAATGGTCGTTAAACTAAGAAAGATTATCTTTTTTTACAACTAAAAATTTAGAAATTGTAAAATGAACATTAAACTTATGAAGCTGTTACAAAGTAATAACTGAAGTTTATCGAACTATAATTAAATCATTATTAAATTTATCAAACTTTTACAGAATAGTCCTTAAACTTATCCAAATCTATAATGTGTTGTGATCATTTTGTAACAGTTCAAAAAAGTTTAATGATTATTTTGTAATTTCTAAAATTTCAATGGCTAAAAAGGATATTTTACTTATTTTAGTGACCTTTTTTATATTTTTACCAAACATTAATTCTACTATTGTTAGCTCGTTTTTCTTGCCCGACTTTTCTTTTGATTTTCTCCCTGACCGGCGGAAGCTGCTCACTAACTTTCCTCGTCACATGGGTAGTTTACTTTGTCTATTTAGTGCTTCCATATTTTCCATTCAACCTATGGTTAGACTTGAACCCATGAATAGTTACTATTGGTGTAAGAGCTCAGACAACTTGTGGAAATTCATATTCATAATAAATCAGTTAAATTCGAATCAAATTTAAGTTTAACTTCAATACCTTGTATATTTATCAAAGTTATTAAATCCTAACTAACTCGTGGAAAATCATATTCATAATAAAAACGTTTGTTGGTCCATATATATATATATATTCAATGTAACGTTTGTGGGAAATTATTTGAGAAAATACTCTTCACTGAAAATCATTTTGAAAAATACCATCGTTCGGTCCATGTAATGACGAACTCGCGTTCAGAGAGACACGTGTTCAATTTGATGTAGTGCGTCTTATCAGTTGGCCTGTTTTATATTCAATGAAAAATAACTCGCGCCTAGCAGGACGCTAGTTTAGCGAGAAATTGAGATGAAACGACACAAATTTATCGCAGACATTATAAAATATTAAAAATGAACTGAACTCGCGTTTCGTGTAGCACGAATTCCTGGATAATAATTTGACCGATTGAAAAATAAATGACCGCGTTAAATTTACACAAAACTCGCGTCCTACAGGGCACGAATTCCGGGATAATCATTTGACCGATTGAAAAATAAATGACCGCACTAAATTTACACAAAACTCGCGCCCTACAGGGCACGAGTTCCATTCAATACTCGCTCTCCAACTGGTGCGAGTTGCACTATAAATGGACCCCTCCCTCAACACTTTTCTACACACCAGAATTCCCACTCTCAATTTACTCTCGATCAATTTTTTGGGTCCTAGATCTTTAAAAATTTTTGATCAATTTCTCGGGTTTGATATAATGGCGAGATTGATAAGGTTGGATCATAAACACATTTTCGATTTTTGGCGGAAACATGTAAGTTTTATCTATTTATTTTAATTTTGTATTTTAATTTTGTTATATTTTGTAATTAAAAATAGTTTTAACATTTTATAAATAAATAGTATATTAGTTTTAATTTATGTTTGTTATTTTTTTAGGATGGGATGGAACGTCATCTAGAAGTTTTTATCACTCAGATGACGAGTAGACCCCACCCGGATCTAGAAGAATATATTGAGAAGGCCGGATTTTTTTATGTATCCAAAATTATTGGAGGTGCGGAATTGGAAATTGATTTGATCAACGCTCTTATAGAGAGGTGGAGGCCGGAGACACACACATTCCACTTTCCTTGCGGTGAGGTGACGATTACCTTAGAGGATGTTTCGTATATTCTCGATATGACGGTTGATGGATAGTGTATTACCGGTCACAGCAGTGGTGAATGACATGTGTTTGGAGTTGCTAGGGGCTGCGCCAGACAGGATGGAAGGTGGCCGTGTGTTTCTAAAGTGGCTGTGGCAAAATTTTATCCATTTACCGGATGACGCGAACGAAGATGTAAAGAAGGTAAAAATATAATTTTTAGTGAATATTACTGAAATAATTAAATTTCCATATGTTAATATATTTTTTC
This sequence comes from Hibiscus mutabilis, assembly GCA_019671005.1. NCBI lineage: Eukaryota > Viridiplantae > Streptophyta > Magnoliopsida > Malvales > Malvaceae > Hibiscus > Hibiscus mutabilis. The sequence continues at coordinate 172,522 of CM033731.1, read as the reverse complement.
CTACTGTAGGCATATGCTCGCCCTCATACTTTACAAATAATCGGCGGGATATTGATGTCTGACGAATCCTGCAATAAAGTTTACATTTTGTGGCTGCGGCATTTGCGAGATTTTGATGATACCGGTAAATTGAGCTGGGGATCGGTAGTATTGGCAGTTTTGTTTAGGGAGATGTGCAAGAACAATGATCCAGAGAAGTACAACATTGGATGTTGTCTTTTGTTGCTTCAGTCGTGAGCGTGGTTCATAATGCCTTTTTACGCCCTCAACTGAGCGAGCCGAGTCCATATATTTTCCACTATGCCAGAGGTAAGAAAAAATAAATATTCTTTTAATATTAAGTTTATGTTGTTGTTTTGTAGGTAGAGCGATAATTTAATTCATGTTGGTCTTCCAAAGGTCTGAAGGCTATCAGACAGAATATTGAGAATGAATCCGAGAATCAGGTAAAAATTTCGAGTTTATTTGTTATTGAATTTAGTGTATTTATTTAAATTAAAGTTTATAATTGAATATTGTATAGTTTTTATGGACACTTTAAGCTTAAATTTTAATTATCATTGCTTTTATTATTATTTCTCGTTAACTATTCCGTCTTTTATTGAATAGGCAACGCACATCGAGTAGATCAGGTTGAGAAGTTGCTGGAAAAGTTGAGAGTAAGACATTAAGCTGGATATAACTATCTTGTTGATATCCCGAGGGAGAAATAGCTGTGATGTTATGATGAGGGTTGTCGATATGGTCACATGACAACGAACTTGGTTGAGGCGATCAATTCATCTCTATGCGGAACATGTCATTTACCTATCACGTCCATTGTCAATACGACATATTACTGACTGACTACCCTTTTTGCAACCCTCAGAAAACAAACAATGAATTGGATGGCAGTTGGCTACAAGTTCCATCCAGATCTCTAGCAAAAATTTCAAATATACAATGCGCACGCAAACGTGATGGGTATGATTTTCTCATCGTGAACATCACTTCCAGGTTTTTGAATATTCGCGATCGCTTGAAGGAATAATGCAAAACAATTACGTGGTTGATCTACGCTGAAGAACGTGCAATTGCGGAGTTTTCCAGACATTCAAGTACCGTGTGCTCACGTCTTTACTGCATGTGCATCCGTTTATTTTGACGCCATGACACTCGTTGATCTGGTATATCAACTTGAAAATGTATTCAAGGTATACCGATACGAGTTTCCTCTGATCGAAAATGAACGTGATCGTGATATAATTGACAATGAACCTAAGATACGTCCAGATCTTTCCCTACAACTCAAGAAAAAAGGTCGCCCACGTTCAACTAGGATTCACTGTGCCGAGGATATGGTTCCTCGAGAACGGACCGGACAACCTCAACAGTGAACTAAATGTAAGAATACTGGACATGACAGGAGAAAATGTCCTCTTATGACCGGCCCTCGAATCGACTAATTGTACTTCTCAGTGTAATGTTTTATTTCTAAATATCATAAATGATATTCCAAGCTTTGTTTTTTTGGTTTCCGTACCATTTTTAATGTGATTTTTACATCCTTTAGGATGCCTTATACTCATCAATTTAACATCATTGTAAACATATGTTTCAGTACTACGACGTGAAAGTTAAACAACAAGAAAAAAATATCCTCCAACATACCACAAAATTCACTTAAATATACCTATCGACCCATGTTTGCTTGTTCTTCATGAAAAAAAACATGGCTATATAGCATTTTTAACGTGATTTCTATACCCTTTAGGATGCCTTGTACGCGCCAATTTTAGCGCCATTGTAAACATATATTTCAGTACTACGACGTGAAAGTTAAGCAACAAGAAAAATTTCCTCCAACATACCACAAAATTCATTTAAACATGCATATGACCCATGTTTTCTTGTTCTTATGCAAAAAATATGGCTAGCTAGCATTTTTAACGCGATTTTACCCCCTTTAGGATGACTTATACGCGCCAATCTTTACACCATTTTCAAGAGATGTTTCAGTACTACGACGTGAAAGTTCAAAAATACAAAATATTATCCCCCAACACACTGTAAATTCACCTAAAATATGTCTATCGAAGCTTGTTTTATCAACAGGAATACATGAAACTCGCGTTGTAACAAACGTGAGTTCTATTCAGATAACGCGATAAATTCGCGCCGTTTCATCTCATTTTTTCAAATGATAACGCGATAAATAGGCCAACAGATAAGACGAGCCACATCATATTGAACTCGCATCTCTCTGAGCGCGAGTTTAGAAATTATGTCTGTCAGAACACGAGTCGTCATTACGTGAATCGAATAAATAATATTTTTTTTAAATGATTTTTAATAGGGTTGTTTATCCAAATAACTTTTTAAAGGGAATATTCAGCCAAATGTGCGTGTGGGGAAGGCTTTCACTCAAGTTCACTTTCAAACCAAATTCCCTTTACCTAACACGTTTCAGTCAAAAGCAACCTTTCAAAGTTTGAAACTTGTAAGTCAATCATATATGTTTAAACATACGTATGTAATACTGACCGTATCGTTTTTTCTACTATTATTTTTTAGTATTATTGACCACTGCATTAATTTTATGTCGGCTGGCGATCGATATGATGTTATAAGACTCTTTTTATTTTAAATTTACTATTTTCGTATATCTTGTTGTGCTTGTTTTATTTGTATTTATAGCACGATTTTTTTATGTATAGTATCACGATTTTCTCTAATGTGTGATACGATTTTTATCTACCTCATTTGTGGTAATTTTGTATTCGTTTAACTTAATCTAGTTAATTAGTTAATCTAGTTAATAAAGTCAAGTCTAATTTTTTTGTCAAAAAAATGTTGCGGGAACGGGATTTGATAATATACATCTTTAATCAAGAAAGGTTGAGGGTATAGTATGATTAGGTTCTTTTTTGTGGTAGTGTGTCAACGTAATTAGAACTACGTATAACATATTTGTAATATTACTTATGTCTATTATCTCTTTTACATCATTACATAAGCGTATAATTGAATAGAGACGAATTTTTTTTATAATAATTATTGGATTTCTAAAAAAAAATTAAAAGTCGTGTTTTCCTGTTTTATTTTTCTCTGTATATATTTTGGGTGAATATAACCTTATTTTTTTAGTCTGTTTTTTGTTATAACTTTATTTTTATTTTTAATAAAATTCAACTCTTGTTTTAAAAAATATATTATTTATATACATTTAGACTTATTAAATCACCCGGCAATTTCTTGTTTCCACATTTTTTTTCCTATATGAAGGGCACCCAACTTCATTCTGACTCGACACTTTCGAGTCTTTAACTCAGTTGCTTAAACAGCAGCAACAAAGCTAAGACCAACCAAAAACCATGTTGCAAGAGAATAAGGTAGTCGATGAAGTTTCCGGTTGGCTAACAGTATACGACGACGGCTCCGTCGACCGGACCTGGACAGGTCCCCCGGAGGTCAAGTTCATGACTGAACCAGTGTCACCCCATGAACAGTTCATTGATGGTGTAGCCACTCGAGATGTGATCATTGATCCCAGCTCAAACCTCAGGGCTCGAATCTACTTGCCGGAGGAAAATCAAAATCCCACACCGGAAACCAAGTTGCCGATCATACTCCACTTCCACGGCGGTGGCTTTTGCATCAGCCAACCTGATTGGTTCATGTATTATCAGTTCTACACCAGGCTGGTCAAGTCCGTCCGAGCCATCGTTGTCTCCGTTTACCTAAGGCTCGCGCCGGAGAACAAGCTCCCGGCTGCCTGTGACGACGGCTTCGCCGCTCTCCTCTGGCTTAAATCGTTGGCTAAAGGCGAGTCAAACGAACCCTGGCTCAACACCCACGGTGATTTCAACCGAGTTTTCCTCATTGGTGATAGCTCAGGAGCGAACATAGTGCATCAAGTGGCTGCACGAGGCGGGTCCATTGACTTGAACCCGTTGAGGCTCGCCGGTGCGATCCCTATCCACCCGGGGTTCGTCCGGTCTCAACGGAGCAAGTCGGAGCTAGAGCAACCGGAGTCACCATTCCTGACCTTAGACATGGCCGACAAGTTCTTAGCCCTGGCGTTGCCCAAAGGGTGCACCAAGGACCACCCCATAACTTGCCCCATGGGGTCCGCTGCCCCACCAATGGTGACCCTAAATTTGCCACCGATGTTACTTTGTGTAGCTGAGAAAGACTTGTTGAAGGACACCGAGATGGAGTACTATGAATCCATGAAAATTGCCGAGAAAGATGTGGAATTGTTCATCAGCCCTGAAATGGGTCATAGTTTTTACCTCAACAAGATTGCTGTTGATATGGACCCTGCCACCGGTGCAAAAACTAGTGAGCTCATTGGTGGAATCAAAGAGTTCATCAATAAGCATTGAAAGGGTTAGTTTCCCCGGTCCGCCTCGATCTTTCTGATACGGTTGATTGTTCGAAGTATTTCGATGATTCAATTGAATGTTCGATTTATTTCGATACATCATTCTCTTCCCTTGTTATAGAGACCAACAAAGTTGTGGATTGGGTACCAAAGATATCTAGGTAGTGTTGTGGTTGATTTCTTGCTTTTCCTGATGTATGTCAACAACTTAATAATAACAATGTAGTTTGGCCTTGGGTTGATTTCCTTGCCTTGGATTTATATAAAGTTTTAGTGTATGTTTGATTCAAGAAGGTTTGATTATGTTATCAGTTTCTACACTCTTCCGTAGTGATCTACTTTCATTCTTAAAACTTCTTTGAAAATCAAAGTTCAACCGATAAAATTATTGTTGAAACTTGAAAAATAACCGTAATATGATCGTACAATAAAAGAAAAGACACTAAAATTTACATAGAAAACCCTTTCAAAAAAAAAAAAACACTGACAAAAATTCACTAATTTCAAAAACTAACAAGGAAATAAGAGAATTGTGACTTCGGACGATTTGTAGGTTATTAGACATATTTTAACTTAACTCAAAATATCTATTTATAAGGATAGATGCTTGGTTACACAAGAAATATACTCCAACTAAATTTTGTACTCTAAACCAAAGTTCTTGTATATTATATCTTCGTCAATCGAGCTGAATCAAGCCGTAATTCATGTCACAAACTTTTTTCTTATTTAATCACTAATTTTTGATCTAAAGTCTGATAAATCCAAATCGGGGTTTTAAACTATAGTCTAATTTAATTTTTTTCATTCACAATAATAAGATTCGAATATCTGACCTTACTTAAGAGATCTAATGTCTCATCCTACTATAGAAACTTTAATAATTGTTAATGTATTTGTGGGTTGAACATTTCTCTACATATGAACTGAGTTCGAATAATGATACCAGCATAGTGCGTGGATTTGGTAAAGAAAATAAGAAAGGTTCAAGTTTGATGAGGTAATTATTTGTTAGAGCTCAATCATGCCTTCCCTTGTGGCTTTATGTGTTTACACGCAACACAAAAAAGGAAAAATCCTCGTGTTCTTACCATGGTTGGTTCGCATATACCTGTCGGTTTGTTTGAATGAACATTGAATCTCAGAGTGGTTGAACTCAGGGACTTTCAAGTTATAAAACGTGGTTTGAGGAAATGATGTCCTACTGAAAAGGTTTTTCAGTCAGCCGCTTAATTTTATGTTAAGAGCACAAATTTATAAGAATTTAGGAAGGTAAAAATATATTTTAATAAAAAATATATTATAATAAAAAATATATTTTTATTTATATATATATTGATATATTTATAAATAATAATATTTTATATTATTTATATATTAATATTATTTATAGTATTAATTTTTTTCATAAAATTATTTGGTTGAACGGATAAGTTTGGAGTACAATTTAAATAAAAATATATTATTTTCATATTTTTTATTTATTATTTATAATATAAATATATTACTTAAAAAATCCAAAATTTTCATAAACATAATATGTAAAAAACCCTAAACTCTATAATTTAGTGTTTAGGTTTGAGGGTTGGAGTTGGGGGTTTGTGAGTTAATAGTTTAGGGTGTAGTGTTTTTTACATATTATTAATAATATAAATATATTATTTTTATGAATATTTTAGATTTTAAAATAATATATTTATATTATTAATAATATACAAAAATATAAAAAATAATATTTATGTATATATATAATATATTATATATTTTGTATATTAATGTTATTTATAGTGTTATTTAATTTTATAAAATAATTTGAATTAATCTCAAGTAGTTTGAGATATATAATATTTGTGGTAAAATATTATATAATTTTATGTTTGTTCAGTGGTTAAGACTTAGCCTTTGTATTTGAAGGCCCTAGGTTTAAACACCTCCAAGCGCATGGTTTTAATATTTTTTTCTAACAAAACGACGTTGTTAGCTAAATTAGGCTTCAAAACAGCCACACCAAAACAATATCGTTTTGACTTATCGGGGACGTTAAGAATTAGCGACAAAGTGACATTTTTGAGTCAAAAACTAAAAACTATATTTAAAGTTTTTTAAACTTTGATAGTATTTTTGAGTCAAAGGCCATAATTCAATGGCATTTTTAAATTATAAGAGTGAACCTCAAAAAAATAACTGTGCTTCTAGTGAAAATGTGTTTTTTACAAGAACAAAGACTTGTATGGTAAAAAGATATATTTTTTAAAATATTTGTTTTCACAATATTTTAATATTTTCTTAAATATTTTTAAAATTTCTATTACTTTCATTCAATTATTATATATATTTAATATTTTTAATAATTTTGAGAGATTTTTTCAGAATTTTAAAAAAGTTTAGAGAGAATTTAATTTAAAATATTTAAGTTTTTTAAGCTTAATATGAATTTTTAAAATTCTTGAGGGGCAAATAAATTTTTTTTAAAAATTTTAGGGGACAAATTCTAATTTCCCAAAATTTTGATAGGGCATGCACGCTAGTCCATTAAAGGTTCCGCTCATGTACACAAATGGTCGTTAAATTAAGAAAGATTATCTTTTTTGCCACTAAAAATTTGGAAATTGCAAAATGAACATTAAACTTATGAAGCTGTTACAAAGTGGTAACTGAAGTTTGTTGAACTATAATAAAATGATTATTAACTTTATCAAACTTTTACAAAATAATCCTTAAACTTATCCAAATATATAACGTGTTGTGATTATTTTGTAACAGTTCAATAAAGTTTAATGACTATTTTGTAATTTCCAAAATTTCAATGGCTAAAAAGAATATTTTTACTTAATTTAGTGACCTTTTGTATATTTTTACCAACTTCTACTATTATTGGCTCGTTTTTCTTGCCCGACTTTTCCTTTGATTTTCTCCTTGACCGGCGGAAGCTGCCTACTAACTTTCCTTGTCACATCGGTAGTTTACTTTGTGTAATTAGTGCTTCCATATTTTCCTCAATTGACTACATTGATAGATGACACTGAACATACTTCTCTCAAAAGAATTAAAAATGTTCCTCAACAAAAGTTATATATAAATTTAAATCTGATTTAAATTGAATCAAATTTAAGTTTAACATCAATACCATGTCTATTTATCAAAGTTAATAAATCCTAACTAACTCGTGGAAAATCATATTCATAATAAAAACGTTTGTTGGTCCATATATATATATATATATTCAATGTAAGAGAAGGTAAATTTGGTTGAATATTTTTTTTTGGGAAATTATTTAAAAAAATACACCTCACTGAAAATTATTTGGAAAAATACCTCAATTTGATCCACGTAATGACGACTCGCGTTCTGCCAGACGCGATTTCTTAACTCACGCTCAGAGAGACGCGTGTTCAATTTGATGTGGCGCGCCTTATCCGTTGGCATGTTTTTATATTCAATGAAAAAGATCTCGCGCCTAGCAGGACGCGAGTTCCGCGATAAATTGAGATAAAACGGCGCGAATTTATCGCAAGCATTATAAAATATTAAAAATGAACTGAACTTGCGTTTCGTGTAGGGCAAATTCTGGGATAATAATTTGTCCGGTTGAAAAATAAATGACCGCGTTAAATTTACACAGAACTTGTGTCCTACAGGGCGCGAGTTTCATTCAATACTCGCTCTCCAACCGGTGCGTGTTGCAGTATAAATGGACCCCTCCCCCACCTCTTTTCCCCACACCATAATTCTCACTCTCAATTTACTCTTTATTGATTTTTCGGGTCCTAGATCTTTAAAATTTCATGGTCAATTTCTCGAGTTTGATATAATGGCGGGGATGATAAGGTTAGATCATAAACACATTTTTGATTATTGGCGAAGACATGTAAGTTTTATCTATTCATTTTAATTTTTTATTTTAATTTTATTATTTTGTTATATTTTGTAATTAAAAATAGTTTTAATTTTTATAAATAAATACTATAGTAGTTTTAATTTATGTTTGTTTAATTTTTTTAGGATGAGATAGAACATCATCTAAAAGTTTTTATCACTCGAATGACAAGTGGACCCCACCCGGATATAGATGAATATATCGAGAAGGCCGAATTTCTTCACGTATCCAAAATCATTGAAGGTACAAAATTGAAAATTGATTTGATCAACGCTCTTTTAGAGAGGTGGAGGCCGGAGACACGCACATTCCACCTTCTATGCGGTGAGGTGACGATTACCTCATATTTTACAAATAATCGGTGGAGGCCGGAGACACGCACAAAATTGAAAATTGATTTGATCAACGCTCATATTTTACAAATAATCGGCGGGATATTGATGCTTGACAAATCCATCAATAAAGTTCACATGTTGTGGTTGGGACATTTACGGGATTTTGATGATGCCGATAAATTGAGCTAGAGATCGAATGTATTGACAGCTCTATTTAGAGAGATGTGCAAAAACACCGATCCAGAGAAGTGCAATATTTGAGGTTGTCTTCTGTTGCTTCAGTCGTGGGCATGGTTCAGAATGTCGTTTTTACACCCTCAACTGAGCGAGCCGAGTCCATATATTTTTCCACTATGCCGGAGGTAAGAAAAAAGTAAATATTTTTTAATATACTTTTTATTATTAAAGTTATGTTGTTATTTTGTAGGTGGAGCGGTAATTTAATTCATGTTGATCTTCCCAAAGGTCTGAAGGCTATCAGATAGGATATTGAGAATGAATCCAAGAATCATGTAAAAATTTTGAGTTTATTTGTTATTGAATTTGATGTATTTATTTAAATTAAAGTTTATACATAGTTATAATTGAATATTGTACAATTTTTTATGGAAACCGTACGCTACAATTTTAATTATCATTGCTTTTATTATTATTTCTCTTTAACTATTTCGTCTTTTATTAAATAGGCAACGCACGCCGAGTAGATCATGTTGAAGAGCTGCTGGAAGAGTTCAGAGTAAAAAATTTAGTTGGGTATAACTATCTTGTTGATATCCCGAGGGAAAAATGGATATGACGTTATGGTGGGGGTCATCGATATAGTCACATGACAATTAACTTGGCTGAGGCGAACAATTCATCTTTAAAGGGAACACGTCATTTACCTATCACGTCTGTTGTCAAGGCAACATATTAATGAATAGCTACCTTTTTTGCAAGCCTCGAAAAACAAGCAATGATCTTGATAGCAGGTGGCCATAAATTCCATCAAGATTTCCAGCAAAAAATTCAAATATACAATGCACACGCAAACACGTTGGGTGCGATATGCTTATCTCGTCGCAAACATTACCTTCAGGTTTTTGAATATTCATGACCGCTTGAAGGAATAATTTAAAATTATTACGTGGTTGATCTTGTAACAATCCTAATTTCGAGTTGGTAGTTCAAGTAAAGAATCCTCGATTCAGGTTCTGGTCTTGGACTTTGAAAAATTAGAGTGTGTAGTAAATAAGTTTATTGGATAGGGCCTTAGATGTCTTTTTTGGGACTTAGCCCAATTAAAGCTGAAGTATCTTTTATTTTGAGTTTAATTTATTAAAGGGTTTTAGTTGCAATTTAACCAAATTAATTTTTTTTCCATTTGGATTTTGATCCTCAATTCTCGCGATTTTGAGCAGGGAGTAGGTGGGATTTTATTATTTTAAATTATATGTAGGCTCTTAGCCTTTCATTTCCCCTTTAGTGCTGCAGATTGCCTTGCCCCCTACCTCCCCATTTTTATTTTCTTTCCCTTCTCCACGATTCATCAGCTTTGAAGAAACATTTATTCAATGTTTTACCGTCTTCCATTCCGGTTAGAGTGAGCTTGCTTGGGTGAAGTGGCGGATTGTAATCAAGCTCCTAAGGAAGTTAGTTAAGCTTCACAGAAGAAGAGGAGAAAGGGAAAGCTTTGAGAATGCTTAGTGCAAGGACTTCTTTTGTGTTAGATTGCAAGGTAATATATCTATTACCTTCTTGATATGGATTAAGTGTGCACGGAGGCTAACTGGTCATGGTCTTGTCTTAAGGTTATTTTTTTTTTTGAAACCTATAAATGGTAGATAAAATCTTAAGGAGAGCTTTTGTCTTCATATGCTAGATAGAAAGTCTTGGAATAGGTTAGAATTGATTTAAGCGTTATAAGTGAAGTTGAAGGAGTTCTATATAAGTTTCGGACATAAATTATTATGGAACAAGGGAAGGTCTTGAAACCAGTACTCCTGGTTCGATACTATAATTTCAGAATGGTGGAATTTGGGTTCTGACCGCAAGGTTTCAAAACCCCATCATTGATTTCGAGATATATATATATATATATAATTCCATCACACCTGTTGATATAGGAAGCAATGTATATTAAGTGACTTTGATGACTAATCGTGAGAATTTAATTAATGGTGGGGGACCATAGGTAAAGTTTATATGAATGCTTATAAAATGGTTACATGTACACATTAGTTTTGGCTCTAAATCATTATGAGCATCCCGAAATTGATAATGAAATATTTTAAATGCGTGTTGGGACGTGGGATTGGTACTTGTTCGAGTTGATTATTGTTGCACGAGGTGATAAACAAGCTGTAACATCTCGATAAAAAAAAAGTGGTACTTTAATTGATTATTTATCAAATTCAGGGACTAAGTTGATAGTTTTTTAATAGGAGAGCATGTTTAGTGAATTTTGGCAAGTTCATGGCCTTGGTCTGATTTTGAAGTTAGTTTCGTGAAATTCTAACTCGAAAGCCTTCGAATTTGACCTTGAATCCGAGCATACATATGAAAATTAATTATTTCATTTAAGAGCGTCTAATTGAGTTAAGGAACTGACTTTGACTATATATTTTATTTAAAGGTATTTGTGATTTTTTGATCGATCGTCTGCCCGACCCATCTCCTTTCGATCCATTCGACCACACAAAGTCATAGTTACTCGTCCTAGCACGCGTGGAGAGGCGAGTGCTTAGTAGACTTCTCTACCGACCTGGTTTTGTGAGGTGTGTTCCTTGTGTGCTACATGACTGTTTTGCATATTGATTTACATGCCTTATATGTTTTATCAAACTGATCATGTGCACATGATTGACAAGCTTGAGTTCGCATAAACATAATATGTTTTTTTTAAATAAGCATGATTATACGGTATGCTTAAAGTGTGCCCTAATACCCGATGTAATAAGTATGCTCTATGATTATTGTTTATCTGTATAGAAATGTGTTACTAAGTATTGTTATCACTGTTATTTCTGCATATTGTGATGCTGCATGGACTGATTAGTTGGGTGCTTGGGTTATGATATGAAGTGATGAAGGTTCAGCCCTGATCCGGTTGGTAATTTCGCCCGTATAAGGTTCCCATGCTTCGGCTGGGGTAATTCTGCCCGTGACCTAAGGTATTCCCTTAGGATGGTACCCTCGCATAATGGCCAGGGTTAATGCCCGTATTCGGATCCTCAACTACGGCTAGAGTGACTCCGCCCGTATTAGGTTCCCATGCTTCGGCTAAGGTAATTCCACCTGTGACCTAAGGTATTCCCTTAGGATGGTACCCTCGCCTAATGGTCAGGGTTAACGCACGTATTTGGATCCTCAGCTACGGCTAGAGTGACTCCGCCCGTATTAGGTTCCCATGCTTCGGCTGGGGTAATTTCGCCTGGACCTAAGGTATCCCCTTAGGATGGTACCCTTGCCTACTGGGCTCGGGTTAATGCCTGAAAATGATACTGTTCCGGGGAACTATATCTTGGAGTTTGGTTGAAGGGTAGATAGGTTGCATGAAAACTATGGTTGCACTTATAACTTGTTTTATAAGATATTTTCTGTATCTGAGTTATATATATATATAAACTATATTTTACTTGCACTATTGGAACACACTGAGCACCCTAGCTCATACCCCCAAACTTTTTCTTTCAGATGCACATGGATAGACTTTCCTAAATATGGTACTCGGAGGATCAAATAAGAAACAATCATATTACGTTTAAGTATGACTTTTATTGGAATTACGTGTACTCTATTTTATTAATGAAATTGGTATTTATGCATGTCGGACTATTATATCGGACTTCATTATAGCAACATACTTTTTAACTAAATATCCAGATTTTTAGTATATGGATTTCAGCCGATGCACTTAGATTTGTTTATAAACCAAAATTGATATACTGATTATTTATTATGTTTTGAGTTTGTTAGATATTTACTGTACGAATATTATTTGATTTACCATGTGTATATTATGTTTTTAATTCGGACATAGTTTATTTTGTTACAAAATATTTTTAAGATTTCGAAATTTTTGTCATATCAACCAATTATATGTATTTTATTATCTGGATCGAATTATAAATACGTTTAAGGTTTTATAAATTTTTTGTATTTAAGATGTTGCTTACTAGATCTAGTCTTATCGCATATGCTAGTTCTAGAGGTGTTACATTAATCGGGTCAAGTTGTGAAATAATTTGATCTTAGTAATCTTAGGAGTCTATCAACTGTTGAAAAAGATTTAATTAAGTTTCATGATAACCTATGCTAAGTTAGATCTGGTGTTTAATTGTTTGCTTGCAAGTGAAACTTTGTTAAGTATAACTTTAATACTTGATATTAAGGATACATGTCTGGTAGTGTTATATTTTGCTGTTTTAGAAATCCTGGTTAATAAGACTCGATGTTATATAGTACAATCTGAAGATTTATAAATTATTAATCAATGATTCATTGTTAACTTTTAAATGATAGTCGATGATATTCCCTATTTCGTGTCTGCTCCTTTTTCTTTTAAAAGAGGGATTAAGTCTCTTACTTTTGTTTAAAAAAATTAAGACTAAAAGTTGGCAATAGTTAATAATAATAACATATACGATAATGGTTAGATGATTATGAGTTGTTGTTCCAGATGGTGTTTACTATCAAACTAAAGTCATCTGTTATTCATTAATGGGATAATAATAATGTTACTCTGAACTTTGTAATGAACGATTATAAAATCTTTAATCTGCTCGATTTTTTTATATCGTTGTTCTAATTATTCATGATCGCATGAGACATGCTTGTTAGTCGTCTAATCGTATGTTTTTTATTCTTTTAATGTTCGATCTGGTGATTTCAAGTTGATAAGTTTTCTCTTGGTTTTTTCAAAATACTTCTTAATTTGGTTTACTTCTAAACCGCTTTTAGGGTGTTACAGATCTGCAACGAATAACGTGCGATTGCGAAGTCTTCTAGACATTCAAATATCGGTGTGCGCACGCCTTTGCTGCAAGTGCATCCGTTTATTTTGATGTCATGACACTCGTTGATCCGGTATATCGACTTGAAAACGTATTCAAGGTATGCCTATAGGAGTTTCCTCTGATCAGAAATGAACGTTTTCGTGATATAATTGACGGTGAACCTAAGATACGCGCCAGAACTTTCCTTGCGACGCAAGAAAAAAGGTCACCCACGTTCAACTAGGATTCACTGTGTCGAGAAAATGGTTCATCGAGAACAGACCGGACAACCTAAACAGTGCACTAAATGTTGGATCACTGGACGCAACATGAGAAAATATCCTCTTAGGACTGACCCTCGAATCGACTAATTGTAATTCTCAGTGTAATGTTTTATTTTTAAATATCATAAACGATATTCCAAGTTTTGTTTTTTGGTTTTCGTACCATTTTTAATGCAATTTCTACACTAGTTATGATCAACGAGTATAATTAATGATATTTCAAGTTTTGTCAGATAAATTTTAAATGAAAGAAAAAGAATACTACATGTGCAAGTAAATCCTAACGAGAACACCCCAAATACAAGACTACACGGAAAAGGCAGTAAAAAACCAAACCGCACATAAAACTACTACTCGTCAAAACATCCCCAAATAACACACACCAACTCTAACAAAACCAATCAGAAACGACAATCAAAACCCACCACCTTGATTTAGAAAGATGCTGCCAATTTAGCCTTACAAACGCCAAAATGATCTGCCACCCCATTTTGGGCCCACGAGAACAAAAAATGACGATATTCCAAGTTTATGATATTTAGAAATCGCGAAAACGTTTATTTTTTATAAGAAGAAACTCGTAAAAAATATTATCTCAACATCTCGTAAATTCATCTAAAATATGCCTATCGAAGTTTGTTTTAACAATAAAAATATACGAAACTCACGTTGTGATAAACGCGAGTTTTATTCAGATAACGCGAAAAATTAACGTCGTTTCATCTCAATTTTTCGCTAAACTCGCGTCATGCTAGTGTCACGGGGCTAGATTTTGACTCTAGCTGATCCGTGCGGCCTTAGACGCCTTCGACGCAAATCAGTCGATTCCTACGCCTAAGTCAGCCTTCAACTAGCCTTGTGAGTACTCCAGCTCGACAACGGCTTCGACAATCACTCCAGGTTTCGATGGATCTCGTCACTGACACCACTTGTGTCGCGGGGCTATACCTTTGCCAGACGAATCGTGCCGTACCTTAGTTGCTTTCTCGGTTGAAACGTCGACTAAGTCACCCTGAAGTACCTTGTCACGGTCTTAGGTGAAGATCTCTCGACAAACACCTAACTCAACCAGGATTCTCGCTCCGGAAGATCAAACACTCCTCGAAGCCCTCGAACGAAAGATCGTTCTCAGCGAAAGCTAATCAAAGAACAACAGAAAGAGATTGGCAGCTAGAACAATGAAGAACACTCAAGAACAACAAAGAACAATAAAGAACACTCAAAGAGTTTTAGAGTAAATGCTTCTTGTATTACTCAAAGTGAAGTGAATTGAATTGAATGATTTACAAGTGAGGAGGGAGCCTCTATTTATAGTTGAACTCCCCTACATCCAACGGCTCAGTTTAAATTACATCGACGGTCGAGATTGATCTTATCTTATCTTATCAAATCTCAAATTCAAATCTCTAATTATCACAAACATTATCTACACATTATATTCAAATAAATGGATAATGCTTTGACCAAATTACCCTCCTGAATCCTCCATGGATTTGGCTAAGTCTTGTGGGCTCTTTAGCATTCTCCAAGTGCCGGGCCAAGTGTGATGGTCTTGGCAAGCCCGTTCCACCGCGCAAACTCTCTTTGGCTGATTCTTGCGCCAATGCCTCGGTCTCAAAGGTCTGGTCCACGCCTTCCTCCAAGTGCTGGGCCAAGTCTAATGATCTTGGCAAGCTCGTTACACCGCGCAACCCTTCTTTAGCTGGTTCTTGCGCTAACGCCTTGGTCCCAAAGGTATGGTCCTCGCCATTCTCCGAGTGCTGGGCCACATTTGGCAAGCCTGTTGCATTGCGCACAACCTCCCTATTTGTTGCTCGCGCTAATGTCTCGATCCAAAAAGTTTGGTCCGTGACAATCTCCCCCACTTGACTTAGCGATGCCTTCGTCGCTGCACTCGAACGATCCTGGGCAGGGTCAACTTGTTTACTCGTCGATGCCTCGGCTTCATGCAATTCCCCCATATGAACTGCTCGCCTCGCCTCAAACTGTCGTTGAACATCGCGTGCTAACACGCCTCTTGATACATCTCCCTTGTAGGAGCACTCTCCCACAAACTCTGATTTACCTCGACTCAGACCCACTTGGTCCTGCGGCAAAGACTTGGAAGTCGTCACAACATTGAACACAGACTGAACTCTCAGATTCGGCGACAACTCTGGCCTGCCCCTTTGAACTCTGAAAGGTCTCTTCCAATCTTCTCTTCCCCCGCACTGAAGACTAGGCCGTACTTGACCTACGCTCATCAACAATGGCAAATCAAAACCAAAAACACTAGGAACGTGTTTGAGATGTACATTCTCCTCGATCACATTTACTCTAAAATGGGCCAGCCCTTCTTTCTCCTTGAAGTCTGGCCCCCTCTGCATTGAACCTTCCTCATCGAAGTCCTTTGCATGCATCGGCACTTTCGCCACAAAGTCCGTTGCATTACTCTGCATCGGCACTTCTTCCCTGAAGTCTATTGCTTCTGGTTGCACCCGCCCTTCTGACTTGAAGTTTGGTGCTCTCTTGCATCGATCATTCTTCCTTGAAGTTCGGTGCTTTCTCTTACGTCGACACTTCCTACCTGAAGTTCGTCGCTTGTTTCCCACCTTGCCATTTGGTGGT
Source organism: Hibiscus mutabilis (assembly GCA_019671005.1). NCBI lineage: Eukaryota > Viridiplantae > Streptophyta > Magnoliopsida > Malvales > Malvaceae > Hibiscus > Hibiscus mutabilis. The sequence continues at coordinate 156,077 of CM033731.1, read as the reverse complement.
GTCTTCACGGTTACTATGTGCCTTAACGGCTTGGCCCCCTTCGACTCTACAATGGTCTCAAAAGCGATGCTCTTTCCCCGAACATCCTCGGCAAGCTTCTCGGTAGCCTTCTCGGACATGGTCACCCCTTTCTGCTTTCGGTCCCCCTTGGCCTTGGCAGAACTCGACATTATCGGATCAAGCGATACAACCTCGCTCTCTTCTGGCTCACCCAACTCCTTGGATGGCTTGACTCGATCCAGGCAATCTCGCAATTTGTGAGGCCCCTTACACTGGTAGCACTCTAGTTGCTTCAACTTGCGTCGACACTTCTTCCTCGAAGTCCTTCGCTTCTTTCCCACCTTGCCCATAGATGGCATCTTAACGGTTGCTATGTCCCTCGACGGCTCAGCCCCCTTCGACACTGTACTGGTCTCAAAAGTAATGTTCTTCACTCGAACATTCTCGGCAAGCTCTTTCCCAGCCTTCCCAGACATCTTCAACCCATTCTGCTCATGGTCTCCGCTTACCTTGGCAGAACTAGATAACTCGGAACCAAGTTTCACAGGCTCTTTACTCTTGGCCTTGTCCTGTCCCTCGGACCACTTGGCTCGAAACGGGCATCTCAGCAACTTATGAGGTCCCTTACATCGGTAGCACCTCAATTGCCTCGTCTTTACCCTCGGCTTGACAGCTTCCTCACTTGCTATCGCACCAAGTCTCATCGCCGGCTGGACTACTTTGGCACTCGTAGTCGACCCACGGCTCTCCCTTTGCTTGGCGGCATTGACACTCACAATCGCCCCAAGTCTCATCGCTGGCTGGACTACTTTGGCACTCGTAGTCGAACCACGGTTCTCACTCTGCTTGGCAGCATTGACACACGCAATCGCCCCAAGTCTCGCTACTTCACCCTTTGACTCGTCTGCTATCTTCATCATGGCAGCTAGGCGGTTCTTCTCGGGACATCCCCTTATCAAATGAGGACCATCACAGAAGTAGCACTTCAACTTCTTGCTCCCCTTCTTCTCTGGTACGGACTTAGCCTCACCATTCCCCTTGTCTCTCGAACTGGGCATGGTTGACTCAACACTCGCCTGCTTGCATCCTGCGGGCTCGGTCAGAGGTTCGGCAACAACGATAGCCTCTGAAAGTCTCTGGGCATCTCCCTACTCTACTGCGATCTTCACCCCCGGTCTAAACCCCTCTAAGAAGGTCTTGAGCGTATCACATTCGCTCATTGCCGTCTTGCAACTGAGCAGCTCCCTCTTGAGCTCATCCACTTCTTTTCGCAAAGCTTCCATCTCAGCTTCACTCGCATTACTCCCTCGAAATGTCACCAACTTGTTGAGAACTTCTCGTGTCTCATCCTTGAACCGGTCATCTATGGACTCTACCTCGTCAAGACGGGACTTCAAAACACCTTGGGTCTGCTTGGCCTCCTCCTCGGATTTCTCAAGTCTACAAACCCTCTTTCCCAACGACTCCAATTCCACCTTCATTGCCTCCACTGCATCTTGAAGGGAATTATCTTGTTGGTTAAACTTCTCGTACACCGAGTTGAGAACTTCTTGGATCTCCTTCGCGGTTTCCTCCTTGGAAGAATCATCCGCTTTTTGCAAATCCACCATCTTGGCTTCACAAGCACAACTCTCTCGAACTTCCTCCAACTCGTTGAGGATGCGTTGCGTCTCGTCATTGAACTTGCCCTCCATAGACTCTAACTTTTCAAGACGTGACTCCACAACACCTTGGGTCTTTTTGGCTTCCTCTCTTAGAGTTTCCACTGCAGCCTCTAAGGAATCGCCACGCTCAGATATCTTCACATCCAAGCCATTAAGAGCCCATTGAACCTCCTCCTGGATCCCTTCTAGAGACTCTAATATCTCAATATCCAACGAACCCAGCTTCTCAAGGTTTACTGACTCTAGCTGTTCAAACACCACCTCGGCCTCCTTCTTGAAGTCCAAGAGTTTATCGACCCAAGCCTCCACGACTGTTATGAATTCAAGATTCGATTGTACCTTATTTTCAAGACGGTTGCTCCTCTCGTCAAATTCGTTCAGAGTCTTTCTTACATCGTCCATTGTCAGTGTCTTCTTCTTTGGTGCCATCTCAATCACCACTTTGCCACGAACTAGTCTGATCCCTGATCACTTCGACTAACTCGAACGCAAATCACCACCACGCTTAACTGCAACTACAAGCTGGAATCCACCACACTTGACTACACCTACAAGTTGGCTTGAACACAAGTCACCACCACGCTTGACTGCAACTGCGAGCTGGCTCGAACGCAAGTCCATTCCTCGACTCGCTCGGATAGCACTTATCACGGCACTTCTTTGATTCCACCTCTCGTGGCTCTCTCTGTTACCAACTCTCACGGCTCTCTCTGATACCAACTATCAGCAAGACTTCGCTCCGATGTCAACTGTCACGGAACCCGCTCTGATACCAACTTATCACCGCTCAGCTCTGATACCAACTTATCACCGCTCAGCTCTGATACCAACTGTCACGGGGCTAGATTTTGACTCTAGCTGATCCGTGCGGCCTTAGACGCCTTCGACGCAAATCAGTCGATTCCTACGCCTAAGTCAGCCTTCAACCAGCCTTGTGAGTACTCCTGCTCGACAACGGCTTCGACAATCACTCCAGGTTTCGATGGATCTCGTCACTGACACCACTTGTGTCGCGGGGCTATACCTTTGCCAGACGAATCGTGCCGGACCTTAGTCGCTTTCTCGGTTGAAATGTCGACTAAGTCACCCTGAAGTGCCTTGTCACGGTCTTAGGTGAAGATCTCTCGACAAACACCTAACTCAACCAGGATTCTCGCTCCGGAAGATCAAACACTCCTCGAAGCCCTCGAACGAAAGATCGTTCTCAGCGAAAGCTAATCAAAGAACAACAGAAAGAGATTGGCAGCTAGAACAATAAAGAACACTCAAGAACAACAAAGAACAATAAAGAACACTCAAAGAGTTTTAGAGTAAATGCTTCTTGTATTACTCAAAGTGAAGTGAATTGAATTGAATGATTTACAAGTGAGGAGAGAGCCTCTATTTATAGTTGAACTCCCCTACATCCAACGGCTCAGTTTAAATTACATCGACGGTCGAGATTGATCTTATCTTATCTTATCAAATCTCAAATTCAAATCTCTAATTATCACAAACATTATCTACACATTATATTCAAATAAATGGATAATGCTTTGACCAAATTACCCTCCTGAATCCTCCATGGATTTGGCTAAGTCTTGTGGGCTTGCGGGCTCTTTAGCATTCTCCAAGTGCCGGGCCAAGTGTGATGGTCTTGGCAAGCCCGTTCCACCGCGCAAACTCTCTTTGGCTGATTCTTGCGTCAATGCCTCGGTCCCAAAGGTCTGGTCCACGCCTTCCTCCAAGTGCTGGGCCAAGTCTAATGATCTTGGCAAGCTCGTTACACCGCGCAACCCTTCTTTAGCTGGTTCTTGCGCTAACGCCTTGGTCCCAAAGGTATGGTCCTCGCCATTCTCCGAGTGCTGGGCCACATTTGGCAAGCCCGTTGCATTGCGCACAACCTCCCTATTTGTTGCTCGCGCTAATGTCTCGATCCAAAAAGTTTGGTCCGTGACACTAGACACTAGTTCTTTTTCATTGAATATAAAAAATAAGTTAACGGATAAGACGTGCTATATTAGATTGAACTCGCGTCTCTCTGAGCGCTAATTCAAAAAATAAGTCTCACAGAACGTGAGTCGTCATTACGTGGACCGAATAAAAAATATTTTTTCCAAATAATTTTCAAAAGAAGAATATTAAGCCAAGTGCGCATGTGGAGAAGTCTTTCACTAACTTTCCAACCAAATTCCCTTTACCCATATAACACGCTTCAGTCAAAAAGCAGAACCTTTCAATGTTTGAAACTTATCATACGTATGTAATGCTGACCGTATAGATAATATTTGTATATATAAATAATTTTTTTACTGTCATTTTCTTTATTTTTTGGTTTTATTGACGACGATACTAATTTTATGTTGGTTACCGATCGATGTGATGTCATAAGATTTTTTTTATTTTCGATTCATCATTTTTGTACATGTTATTGCGTTTGTTTCATTTGCCTTTATAACACAATTTTTTATACATAATAGCACGATTTTTTATATTTTGTGGCATGGTTCTTATCTACCTCTTTTGTGGTAATTTGGTATTCGTTTAACTATCATCATGACGGACATCTCTAATAAAAAAAATCGAGGGTATAATATGATTAGGTTTCTTTTTTGTAGTAGTGTGTCAACGTACTCAACTATAAGCATAGCATATCTACAATATTACTTATGTTCATCACCTTTTCTACATTACTATATAAACCTTCATTTTTTTAGTCTGTATTTTGTTATAACTTTATTTTTAATAAAATTTGACTCTTGTTTTAAAAAATATATTATTTATATGCATTTAGATTTATTAAACACCCGGCTATTTCTTGTTTCCACATTTTTTTTCACTATATGAAGGGCACCCAACTTCATTCTGACTCGACACTTTCGAGTCTTTAACTCAGTTGCTTAAACAACAGCAACCAAGCTAAGATCAACCAAAAACCATGGATCAAGAGAAGAAGGTAGTCGATGAAGTTTCCGGTTGGCTAACAGTCTACGACGACGGCTCCGTCGACCGGACCTGGACAGGTCCCCCGGAGGTCAAGTTCATGACTGAACCAGTGTCACCCCATGAACAGTTCATTGATGGTGTAGCCACTCGAGATGTGATCATTGATCCCAGCTCAAACCTCAGGGCTCGAATCTACTTGCCGGAGGAAAATCAAAATCCCACACCGGAAACCAAGTTGCCGATCATACTCCACTTCCACGGCGGTGGCTTTTGCATCAGCCAACCTGATTGGTTCATGTATTATCAGTTCTACACCAGGCTGGTCAAGTCCGTCCGAGCCATCGTTGTCTCCGTTTACCTAAGGCTCGCGCCGGAGAACAAGCTCCCGGCTGCCTGTGACGACGGCTTCGCCGCTCTCCTCTGGCTTAAATCGTTGGCTAAAGGCGAGTCAAACGAACCCTGGCTCAACACCCACGGTGATTTCAACCGAGTTTTCCTCATTGGTGATAGCTCAGGAGCGAACATAGTGCATCAAGTAGCTGCACGAGGCGGGTCCATTGACTTGAACCCGTTGAGGCTCGCCGGTGCGATCCCTATCCACCCGGGGTTCGTCCGGTCTCAACGGAGCAAGTCGGAGCTAGAGCAACCGGAGTCACCATTCTTGACCTTAGACATGGCCGATAAGTTCTTAGCCCTGGCGTTGCCAAAAGGGTGCACCAAGGACCACCCCATAACTTGCCCCATGGGGTCCGCTGCCCCACCAATGGTGACCCTAAATTCGCCACCGATGTTACTTTGTGTAGCTGAGAAAGACTTGTTGAAGGACACCGAGATGGAGTACTATGAATCCATGAAAATTGCCGAGAAAGATGTGGAATTGTTCATCAGCCCTGAAATGGGTCATAGTTTTTACCTCAACAAGATTGCTGTTGATATGGACCCTGTCACCGGTGCAAAAACTAGTGAGCTCATTGGTGGAATCAAAGAGTTCATCAATAAGCATTGAAAGGGTAAGTTTCCCCGGTCCGCCTCGATCTTTCTGATACGGTTGTTTGTTCGAAGTATTTCGATGATTCAATTGAATGTTCGATTTATTTCGATACATCATTCTCTTCCCTTGTTATAGAGACCAACAAAGTTGTGGATTGGGTACCAAAGATATCTAGGTAGTGTTGTGGTTGATTTCTTGCTTTTCCTGATGTATGTCTTCAACAAAATAATAACAATGTAGTTTGGCCTTGGGTTGATTTCCTTGCTTTGGATTTATACAAAGTTTTAGTGTATGTTTGATTCAAAAAGGTTTGATTATGTTATCAGTCTCTACTCTACTTTCATTCTTAAAACTTCTTTGAAAATTAAAGTTCAAACCGATGAAATTGTTGTTGAAACTTGAAAGATAACGGTAAATATATGATCGAACAATAAAAAAGACATTAAAATTTAGATAGAAAACCCTTTCAAAAAAAAAGTCACGGACAAAAAATCACTAATGTCGAAAACTAACAAGGAAACAAGAGAATTGTGACTTAGCACGATTCGTGGGTTATTAGACATAATTTAACCTAACTCAAAGTATCTATTTATCAGGATAGATGCTTGATTACACAAGAAATATACTCCAATTGAATTTTGTACTCTAAACCAAAGTTCTTGTATATTATTATGTTCTTCAATCGAGTTGAATCAAGCCGTAGTTCATGTCACAGACTTTTTTGTTTAACCATTGGTTTTCGATTTAAAGTCTGATAAATCCAAATCGGGGTTTTAAACAATATTTGAATTCAGTTTTTTTTTTCATTTACAACATCAAAATTTAAATCTCTAACCTTATTTAAAAGATGTAATGCCTTATCGCACTGTACGAACTTCAATAATTGGTAATGTATTTGTGGGGTGAACATGTCTCTACATATGAACTGAGTTCGAATAATGATACCAGCATAGTGTGTGAATTTGGTAAAGAAAATAAGAAAAGTTCAGGTTTGATGAGGTAATTCTTTGTTAGAGCTCAATCATGCCTTCCCTTGTGGCTTTATGTGTTTACACACAACACAAAAAAGGAACAATCCTCGTGTTCTTACCATGGTTGGTTCGCATAAACCTGTCGGTCAGTTCCAATGTTTGTCGGTTTGTTTCAGAGTGGTTGAACTCAGGGATTTTCAAGGTTATAAAACGTGGTTTGAGGAATGATGTCTTACTGAAAAAGTTTTTCGGTCGAACCATGATTTTATGTTAAAATGATGAATTTATAAAATTTTAGGAGAACGAAAATATATTTTTAATAAAAAATACTTTTAAATAATATATTATAAATAATATATAAAAATAATATAATTTTATTTATATATATTGATATATTTGTAAATAATAATATTTTATATTATTTATATATTAATATTTTTTTCATAAAATTATTTGGTTGAACGGACAAGTTTGGAGTATAATTTAAATAGAAATATATTATTTTCATATTTTTTATATATTATTTATAATATAAATCTATTATTTAAAAAATCTAAAATTTTCATAAAATAATATATAAAAACCCTAAACTCTATGATTTAGGGTTTAGATTTGAGGGTTTGGGTTGGGGGTTTGTGGGTTAAAAGTTTAGGGTGTCGTGTTTTTTATATATTATTAATAATATAAATATATTATTTTTATGAATATTTTGGGTTTTAAAATAATAGATTTATATTATTAATAATATATAAAAATATAAAAAATAATATTTTTTTATTTATATATATTGATATATATAAAAATAATATATTTTATATTTTTATATATTAATATTATTTATAGTATTATTTATTTCATAAAATAATTTGAATTAATCTCAAGTAGTTTGAGATATATAATATTTGTGGTAAAGCATTAAATAATTTTATGTTTGTTCAGTGGTTAAGACTTAGCCTTTGTATTAAAAGGTCCTAGGTTCAAACTCCTCTAATCGCATGATTTTAATATTTTTTCTCTAACAAAACGACGTCGTTTTGGGCTAAATTAGGCTTCAAAACAGTCACACCAAAATGATATCGTTTTGACTTAATGAGGACGTTAAGAATTAACGACGGAGTGACATTTTCGAGTCTAAAACTAAAGTTCAATGTTAGATTTAAAGCTTTTTAAAGTTCGATAATATTTTCGAGTTAAGGGTCATAATTTAATAGCATCTTTAAATTACTTTAAATTATAAGAGTGAACCTCATAAAAGATAATTGTGCTAATTCTTGTGAAAATGTGTCCAAAAAGAACAATATAATTGAGTTGACAAGAACAAATACTTGTCTAGTAAAAAGATATATTTTTTTAAATATTGCCAGTTTTGCATGCACAAGACGGACATGCATATTATCAAAAAAAGTATATAAAATATATAATTATAAATATTATTAGGAAAATTTTTGATATACAAGCTGTGTAAGCTTTAGTTTACACAAGCTTGTTAGATTTAGGGTTTAGAGTTTAAGTTTAGAGTTTAAAGTTGTAAGGTTTAGAATTTAGGATTTAGGGTTAGGTTTTAAGGTTTTATGTTTAGTAACTTATTTTAAAAAAAGATTGTGTAATATTTTATTTACGCAGCTTATGTATCAAAATATAACTCCCATTATTATATTATTTTTGTAATGTTTTACTTATTATTTTGGAACAATCAAATGAGTATTTTGAATGGATAATTTCTAGGTCCGAGTTTGATTTTTTTTCGTTGAGATTTGGTCGGACTTAATTCATAAACAAGTTTATTGAGAAGGGTCTATTATTCAGTTACATTTTAATTAATCGATTTTTACAAGTAGATTTTTAAAATTGACACGTGTTTCTTTTAGAGGCCTCAAATTTTAATTTTTAAATTTTAAAAGTATAATGCCTAAATATACCCCCTAACGTTTCACATATTTATCACTTTGACCTTTATTCTTTTTTAAACAATTTTCCTCCGACGTTTCATATTTTAACAAAATACACCCTTTATTAGATGGAAATGGTTAATTAACTAACGGTCAACGATTTCCGCTACACGTGGCATGCATTTAACAAGCGAATCTGCACCGGTTACGCCAGCCATTTTATTTCAGGTTTTACATTTAATTATACCTTCCATGCTCCGGCCCTAAGTTTCCTTTCAATTGATGCATGGTGTTTTTTTCCCCTTCTTTTTTTAGCTCTGTTTTCTCTGTAGGTGCACACGTTGCAGTGGAATGCACATATGGTAAGAGTTCAAGGCCGAGCTTTTGACAAGTGAAGACCAACAAACATGGCGAGTTCAGAGTTTACTTTCCATTTTCAGTGAAGAAAATCGAGGATTGTGCAGTGAAGAAAGGAACTCATATTTTCTCAGCTGGGGTTTTCACCTTCAAGCCATTGAAACAACCCTTCTTGTGTAATTAGAAACAACTCAAAAACAAACCACCATCCGAATCAGTTTCTGCCCTTCTTCCTCTAAACCCATTTCAGCCACCGCCACTGCTTCCCTCAAATCCCTGTTTTATAAAATTCCTATCAAATTATAGCTAAGAAGGTTGTTTAGCCTAGTGGTGAAGCCATGAGTAACTGGGTTCGAGTCTGTTTCTTGAATTTTAAAATTCAAACCAATAGGGGTTGCAACATTTCAACGTCCTATTGGTTGTGATTAATTTAATAAAAATATTGCTTATAATTTAAAAAAACTTTGTTGATGCCACATCATCATTAACAAACACGTGTACCTACTTAGTCAGTAAGAATCGTTGACAGTCAGTCAACTAACAGTTTTCATCCAATAAATAATTCTTTTGTTAAAAAATAAAAATGTTAGAGGGCAAAATATTTCAAAAAAAAAGAGAATAAAAGTCAAAGTGATAAATGTGTAAAACGTTATGACAAGCATTATGTTAATTTTAAACTATAAATAGTAAACCATAAAATCTTATTTAAATTTTAAAAACTAAACACAAACACTAAAACTTTAAATCTTAACCTCTAACCTTTAGACGCTAGAGACTAGATGTTTATGAATATTTTTTTCAGCACCAATATATAGGATAAAAATCTTTTTAAAATTATTACAAAAATTATCATTTTATTCGTCTTTAATATAAAGATTTTTTTATTTTAAAAATGATTAGGTAAAACAATCATTTGTTCTTAATTTTTTAATATAATTAAAAGAGGCATAATAATTATATAATTTTATTTGGGCCAAACCTCTGTGTATTAGACTTAACAATCCATGTGTTTATACTGTTTCTCATCTTTATATTATAGTTAAGATAGTATATATTTATAAAAAATTAACACGCTAATATTTTTCGAATAGTCTAAAAGTAATTATAAGGTAGTATCTATTCATAGATATTTTTAATCTTTTGACAATGCGCAAACACTATGTAGACAAAGCGATTTGAACCCGTGTCTCTTATGATGAACATCATCCGCTTTTTCACTAGGACACTTGTTGGGTTCAACACGCTAATAATTTATATCATATAAATTATGACACATTTTTATCTTAACCATGTTATTTTTTATATTATATTTTAATTACTTTATTATATCATATAAAAACACATCAAATTTTGAACCCAACAAGTGTCCGAGTAGAAAAGCGGATGATGTTCATCTTAAGAGATACGGGTTCAAATTGTTTTGTCTACAAAGTGTATGCGCATTGTCAAAGTGTTAAGAATATATATAAACAATACTACATTGCAATAACTTTTAGACCATTAAAAAACACATCAAATTTAATTTTTGAACAATGATACAACATGTTAAAATCTTTTAAAAAAGCATAACAAAAAAACCATACTAACTAGGAATGACAACTGGGCGGGGTGGGTGCGGATATCCCCTCCCCATACCTATACTCACTTAAAATTTTATATCCACCACCTGAAGTGGGTACCATTTTTTAAATTCACACCTGCACAAGTAGGTACATTCTCAAATCCACCCCCACTATCCACGGCGGGTATGACTTTTTACATCCACACCTGCCCACTACCCACCAAACTCATAACCATTCCCGCCCTAACTGGAGTGGGTGCGGTGCGAAACCTGCAAAACTGTACCCGTCTGTCATCCCTAATACCAACTACTAGTTGATCTAAGAGACGAGATACTATATCCTTAAATAAGGTCAGAGATTCAAATCTTAACTTTGTGAATGAACAAATAAAACCGCAAAGATCGTCCCCATATTAAACTTCTACAATATCTTAATCAAATTAAACAATTAATAATTTAAATACTGATAATTATAAAAAAATTGATTTACGTTAAATGTTTAATAACAAAAACACAAATATCGTCATCATTTTGAGCGTCGATATTAATCTTTTTAATAAAAAGCAAAACCAAACAAAAATTCCAATTCATATTTGCAAAAATATCGCATGAAATTCAGCTACAATTACAATTTCAACTTTTTTGCACATTTATGCATTTCATTTGATTTTTTGTTGTCAATATACAACCATATATATATATATAATAAATTAAAGATTTCTCGTATTGTTATAAATCGTATTTAAGATAAAATCTATACAAATTTTAATATAAATTAAAATATTAATTCGTGTCATGTAAGTTTTTATATGTTTATTTTTTGCGTTTTTATAAATTTTCTATCGTATCATATTTTAATTATTTCTACGCATGTAATTAAATAATAAAGTGTATAATTATCAAATTTAATATGGAAATAAAAGTACAATAATTAAATAATTTTTTTATTATTTATGACATTAAATAAAATTTATTACAAAACTGTGAGCTGTTAATATCAGGACAACATTTTTTGGGTCAAATATCTGCATGTGGGCTTCGAGATAAGGACAAACAAAGGAGTTAGAAAATGAGGCAATGAATTGAAAGTATTTACGATTTCTAGCAACAATAAATAAGACATATTTGAGGGGGAAAATGAAATTATATTTGGTAAAGGGTAAAAAGTGAAAGGATAAAAAAAATTGAAACAAAATAAATATTGAGTGTATTTACTATTTAGACCCAAAAAAAGGGAAATAAAATAGTATGGATTTTATTGTGTAAAAATCAAGAAAAAGAACAAATTTGTTGAGCTAAAATCGAATTGACAGATCATATAAATGTTGAGGGGTAAATATATTATTATATCAGTTAAAGAACAAAACCGTAAGATCTAAATAGAAACATGCTAATAGTTACAGGGACCAATATGTTAGTTTCCCAAAACGTTGACAGCACGATGAAAAAAAAAACTACTTCCCTAAGGTAAAATAGAAAACCCTTGTGACAAATTTCCCAAATACGTTTTCTACGACACCTATTATCAAAAATTTTAGTTTCATTGCCCTTGTGACAAATTATACCTCTTTTACTGCTTTCTTTTGCCTTTGATCCGAGGTTCAATGATGACAAGATAAATTTAGAACTCAAAAACTAATTTAAATTCGGATAGGGATAAGTGTGTTTTTTTTCCTTCTCCGGTTTTATAAGATTTTGCCTAATTAATTTGGACGACTTATACTACACATCTAATTTTTAGCGGATAAATTTTTTTATATATACAAAATATTAATTTTAAAAATTAGTTAAATAATATTAAACTATTTATTATTTGAATCAATATTATTAATGTACAGCCTACGTTGTTCAAACTTAAATTACTTAAGAAAAATTACGACATCTTTAATCAACGAGATTACGAAATAAATTTAATATCTATTTTTTTTATTTTTAATAAATTTTTATATATTTTATAAATAAAATTATTTGAACTTAATTTTTTCGAAGAAGACACATAATTATGGTGCATGTTACCCCACGTCCACCCAAGTGTCACATGCGTTGCCATATTTCCCCGTCAATCTTCCTTCCAAAAGTCAAAAAAACACAGCCAAAAGGCTAGAACTTCATTTTTTCCATTTTAATTTTCTTCACATGAACTGAAAGCATACATCCCATCCAATTCCTTCAAACACAGAATCCCATAAAAAAATTCCGAACTTTTTTCCTACTTATGAAACAAACAGTGTAAAGAAGAAGAAGAAAATGAACCCTTTCCTTTGTTTTGTTTTACAAGCATGGAATCCTCCCGGGTCCTGTGAATTTTCCCGGGAAACTTCTCGTTTTCTCAGAGACTACGCTGTTTGGGAAATCAATGCTTTTCTTTGGATTTCTCTTATATCCATCACTTATTTTCTTACACACAAGCTTTTCAAGCTCTTTAAGTTATGGAATCAGGGTTCCAAAATCCCAGGCCCTCCTTCTCCTTCCTTTTATGGCCATTTCATTACTCTCTCCAATCAAAGCCTCACAGGTATTAAAACTACTTTCTTTTTTGTCTTTTCTTTTCCATGATTTTTTATGCAGAAGATGAAACTCTGGGATTGCCAAAATCAGTGTTTTGACTTTTTAGCCATATAGTTTAACCAGTAAAGCTTCATCTTTTGTATGAAGATTTACATAATTTTTAATGCAAATGATCAGTACCTGAATTTTTAGAATCAGGGGTTTGCTTTGTTTGTTTAAATCTGTTGTTTTTCTTGGTATTTATGTATATGTATATATTTGTGCAGAGGTATTGTCAGATTCACATGGGGAATATGGTTCAATTGTGAAGCTATGGCTGAGTCCAAAGCAGCTTCTGGTTTCAATAAAAGATCCAGAAGTTATCAGAGAGATGCTGTGGAAGGCTAAGGACAAACTGCCATTGACCGGAAAGGCTTTCGATTTGGCCTTTGGACAATCCACCCTCTTTACTTCCTCTTTTGATAAGGTACTTCAGAACTACAAGTTCTTTTATCTGCTATTGCTTTTGTTGAACTTGTGAAGAAGATGGTCACTTGTGAAGAAGATGGTCACTGGTTAGCAGAATCAATAGATAGGGACTAAATCGAGCAGAGCGGAGCTCAATATGTAGAAGTTTGAGCTCGAGCTCCCCCTCGATGTCTGAGGCTCTAAGTTCAATTCGAGCTCTAGTGGTATTGGTTGCCTGGTCTAATCCAATCAAGTCTCTGAAAATTTAGAGTTTAAATGATTATGAAAATAAAATTAGGCAATAATAATATGGTTTAAGGACTAACTTGACTTAGGTTATAATTTGGCCTTTTGAGTCTTTGATTCACAATTGGTTCAAATAATTAAAACCAAAATTGAGTTTCTTTTCCTATTTAGGTTGATTTGGAAATCTTGGTTTCTATATGGGAAGATCTTAGGAAGATAATCATTGTTTTCTTCATTAATTACACTTTTATGATTTAATAAGTGTTGTAGGGAGCAATAGTTTTCATATGGTTTATCTCGAGCACTTTCCTTTCTAATTGCTTGTGAATGTTGTAATTAGACCTGAACTATTAGCTGAAACTTTTGATAATTTTTGTGTTTGTGGTCGCCGTATGGATAATATGTTGTGTTTGATCTTCGAATTGTTCCAACAAAATGGTTATTTAATAGCAATCATATATGAGAAGATGAAGTATTCATATATGCTGTTCTCATGCATTTTCAATTATACTTCAATGTCATGATCGGATGACCTTCTGATAATCTATGGATTTTTTCCCCACTCTATCATCTGAAGGTAGAAAAGAGAAGAGAATCATTGGCATCTGAATTGAATGTAAAGTTGCTTGATAGAGCAAATTTAATCCCGACCAGGGCTGTCGATCTTATCATGGTTGAATTACACCAGAACATGCCCAAGGGGCGTGTCGATTGTAGAATGGCTTCTCAGCATATGGCCTTCACTTTGCTTGGCGCTACAATCTTTGGTGACACGTTCTTGTCTTGGTCAAAGGCTACTATGTACGAGGAGCTCTTGATGATGGTTGCTAAAGATGCATGCTTTTGGGCCTCGTATAGTGTTACCCCCTTCTGGGAACGAGGATTTTGGAGGTATCGGCGATTATGTAAAAAGTTGAAATGCCTAACTCGAGATCTCGTTCAACAGTGCAGTAAAAATTACAAGTTTAATGACCATCTTAATGTAAGAGATGAACCTTATGGCAATATTATGGGCATGCTGTTTCATGGATGCTTAACGACGGGAGGTTTGATCAGTAATATGTTGATGCGACTTGCTACACATCCTGAATTACAGCATAAGGTACGCATCCTCTTTTCTGGTTTCTTTCTTTTCCGAATCATCAGTTGCTTTGCTAGTCTTAGGAAGTTCTTAGAGACTTCTGCTGAATTTAAATGACCCTTCATCACTTTGCATATGTGTGTGTGTGTGTGTGTGTTTGTACATTTGAGTTCGGAGTTGAAGGTCCCAGATTGCAGATGATTTATGTCTTCGGAATTGAACTTCTGCAGATCCACTCAGAGATAATCATGGCACGGAAAGGTTCTGAGGACAAAGATCAACCTATTGCGGAGAAGATGCCTTTATTGTTGGCAACTATCTACGAGTCTGCTCGTGTTATGCCATCCGGATCTCTGCTACAGAGGTGTTCTCTGCAGCACGGTGAGCAATTTTTGAAGATTAAAATTGGAAAATTTTGACATCAGACATACTTTTTCATGTCTTCCTTGATCATTAAATGAGAATTGCATCGAATATGGACATGGAACTTACAAGAAATACTTTTTCAGCGCTTAGGTATTCTGGATTTCATGTCAAAACCTCTAATTTCAGTACATTTTGGAACATTCAGGGTCCGTTACGACCTTAATTTTCGGACATTTTATTGCTCACTTAAATTTTCAGGTTATTCTAAAAATCTTGATAAGCTATATATACAGTTAGTACCATACACTATAGCTTGATTGTGTCTGTATTTTAGATAATCATCGGCCATTATTTGGCATTTTTCTATATGTTTATGTTCTACCAATAGCTTCGACTTGCTTACATTTGCATCTTGGTTTAGAAACCGAGTCCCATGTTGGTTGCAGTTTTATAAGTTATAACACTGCTTGTTTGGTCACTGATACAAGTGTTTCCATCTGTGTTTTGAAGATTTGAGGCTTAAGTCGGGCATAATTGTACCGGCTGGAGCAATAGTTGTTGTACCTATGCAGTTGGTGCAGACTGATGACTCTAGTTGGGGAAATGATGCCGGGAAATTTAATCCGTACCGTTTTCTGTCTAAGACAGAAAAAATATCTGCTTCACTGAATATGGATACATCCATTGCAGGTTTCACTCCCTACTTTTCACAATTTATATCAATTCGATCTTTCTTATGCTTTGTTTCGCTTTCCGAATTAGCACAAAGTGTCATACTTTTTGTTTTTGTTGTTCCCTGTCATATTCACAGTCGTGCTTTGAATTATGTTTGTTAGTTCATTAATACACTGGAACTACTTGTTGTCCATGTAGCTTAACTGAGATAACATTGTACGTTTAGCTGATAAATACTCTAACATGTCATGATCATGTCGGTTCTTCCGGATTTGGGTTAAACCTTCTTTCGGATTTAGTTTGCATTCAGTGTCATAGGTGCTAATATAGATAAGTATCCATTTTTTTTTTGCTTCAGGACATGCTGAAGAACTGAAGGATCAAAGCAAGAGTTCTATTGTTTTGAATGATCCGAATGAGAATGCAGCTTTTCTTCCCTTCGGTGCTGGTACACGTTCCTGTGTTTGCCAGAAATTTGTCATTCAAGGAATCGCAACATTGTTTGCTTCGTTGCTCGAACAGTACGAGGTTTGTCCTACGATTAACTTACCAGCAATTTGTATAGTTTTAGTTTCAACTTAGTTGCTACAATCAGTGCCATATTTTGAGCATATGACCCTCCAAGTCCTATAAATACACCGGAAAACTTAGAAAAAGATGAACATAATTATGGCGGAAGTAAAACCGTATCCAACACACACCCGAGTCTAAGTAACATAACTACTACGAACTAGATGTTCGAGAGATTGTTTTCTCTTCATGAAATTCTTATTTTTGTGTGGAAGTTTGACATATGATCCGTTTTTTGAATCAACATGACAGGTGAGGCTTAATCCAGGATCAAAGACAAACTCCAAACTGTCATCAACCGACTCGATTTCTCAAGATTTTCTGAGTTCCGAGCTAGTTTTCGTGAGGTCTAATCGGAAGTCATAACACATGCTTACATACATACACACTATCATCCTTGGACCTTAGTTATGTTTCCGGTTATTTTCTTCGTCATTCAGGTTTTTGATGGGGGAAGACATCCCGATTCTCGTCCTCTTTTTCCTCCGAAATGTTCGGAGAAGCTCATTTCACTGCTGCTTTTTCCTCCATGGGTGTCTTAAAGTATCTCAAAAGTGCAGTATTTTATTCCAATTTGTTTTTGGAGCACTTTGAGATGCTATTTTGCAGTGAAAATACTCTACTTTTTGTCGTTCCCCATCAACTTTGATCATTTTCTCTGGTTTTTCCCTCCTCAATGGAGTGTGTTGTACTGAAGGTTGTAATATTGATTTGAAAACTTGTTATGATCTATGTGAAATAAATTAATATATGAAAGAATTATACAAATATCTCAGATTGAATATTTTCACCTAAACTTAAACTCGTATCCGACTCAAACCGAATATATTTTTTAAAACTCGACCCTATAAGATGGAATGGGTCAAAACCCGTCAAGTCCAAGCCTCATACCCATCCTTATTTCTATGTTACTTAAACTCGAGTGGAAGTTCGAATACATATATGTGTCCAATATAGATGTCTAATTTTCTCACTCTGAGTGGAAGTACGAATGCATTGGATATAAACAAAGAATTCAAACTTGATACTAAATTTGTGCCATCAAAACCTTCTCTTATAATGACATGAGTTAAACCATGGTTATAATTCACATGCTTCAAAAGAGAGCTTGAAACGCATCTATCAGAGAAGTTACGAAGATAACACGGTTTTAGTTCCGGCAACGGGGAGGGATCAAAATCACTTTCAGCAACTCGGCAGGCAGACATGTTCTTCCCATTGCAGAACTTAGCTAATGCAGTTGGAGAAATGGGCAAGAGTAGTGAATTTGACAATCATGAAACTAAATGAGCTAAGTCTAAACTGAACATGCAATAAGAACATAGTTATGCTAAGAAGCCACAAATTTCTCGTTGCGTAACGAGCAGGTTCCAGGACTAGTGTCTTTCGGTTGTGAGAATCTACCATTTTGAAGTTATGTTAGCGAATGCTATAACAGAAAGTGAAAATGTATAAACAAAGACAGGAGAGAAACGCAATTGAGCCCTTGAGACCTACATAGGATATATTTCCATACTCCAATGAGATCATCTAGACTATTTTCGCATTTTCTTATCTACTTGGGTGCTAAACTGATCTTGACCGCTAACGTTTTCTAGGTGTCCACCTTCGTAGCTACTCACCCTTCCTCGTCATAATCTTCTTCATCCTCGTCTAGCCTTCCGCCAAGCCGAGCAAGTTGAAGAGGATCGATAGACATCTTGTCCATATCCGAAACAGACCAGCCTGGGTATTCTTCGTGTTTAGCCTCTGGTGTAGGCTCTGCCGAAGAAGGCTGAGCTGCTGTGGGTGTGGCAGCAGTAGCAGCACCGGCTGAGGCTGCTGGTGCAGCAACTCCAGCAGCAGCTGCTGAGGTCTTTGTATCAACATTCTCATCTACCTCAGCATTCAGATCAAAATTCCGGACAGCTTGATTGGCATCTTCACAGATTGTGTTCTCTTTCACCGGTTCCTTCAACTCGGAACCATCATCTATCGCCATTCCTGTGGTTGAATGACTTCTGCTGTTTTGTTGAAGTGTTGAGCAATGTTCTGGTTCTATTTCACGATGAGCATCTCTTTCCACATGTCGAGCTCCTCTTCCACGACCCCTGCCTCGTCCCCGGCCTCTCCCTCGGCCACTGGTGCCAGCATGACCCACATCATGTTGCTGAATACATGTAAGAAGAAAAGAAGTCAGTGAAAGTACTTAAATTCACATACACATATAAATGGCATGCTCCAGATAGTGACATTCAAGTGAAAACTTAAACAAACTTGAGTTAAATTTATAATTCACGCAAAATAACATGTATTGCAGTGAACAAACCCAGTAATTTTTATACTGAAGTTTCTGAAATAGTACACAAATTCACAAATTAACTTTAAATCAGATAATTTTTCATCGTTGAAGAAAAAAGTTTAGCATCATTCATTCCTATAGTGTTGTGCACACGCTCATCCCATGTTCTATATGCTAATAGCATGCGTGTATATATATATTTATATGTACAAGATACATGTTGAATCAAACCCATCTTACTATTCTGCTTCTCTTAGATTCTTCATCACTGTCATTGGCATCATCTCCGGCAGCTTTTCTGGCATAATGATATGGGAAAAATATCACCAAATAAGTGTCTTGTTTACAAATTCAAAAGAAACAAGGGGGAAGCCAGGGTTTCTCTAACCTTCTCCGGGAAATAGTTCGATCATCAGTAGTAGCAGTCTCAGAATGGCCGTGGCTATAGTCGGGAACCCGGCTAACAATGTCCCTCAGAAAGTCAAATACATTGTAGCTCTGTACACAATGCTTTCTGCAATTTAGTTAGATTATTTTGTTAGAACAATGCACAATACATATAAAATACACAACACTAAGGGTAACAAAGACACATAAAATGAAACTGTGCTGATCACAAGGCTTGTTAATCTAAAAATGTAGCATGATCGAGAAAGGATGAAAAATAAATTCCTTTCTCCCCAAATATCGATTCACCATATCATCATAGTGAATCTATAATACTTTTGGACCCAACAGGAGGAAATCCGGACCAAGTATGACATAAAATTAAAATCTTTTGTCCTTACAGGCCAACACATAGTTCACTTAATTAGGATTAGCACAATGTTTGGGAGTTAATAATTTAAAGTGAGTAAATACTTAAATTTGTTACGTCCATACGATCTTTGGTGGTATTGGATCTATTTTCTGCCCTTGTTTCTATGTTGCTCCGACTCTTTAATTTTCCTCAAATACAATAACCCTCCCAATACAGGAAAACTTTAAAAAATTGATATGACATATCTGTGTAGGAGACATACCCACGCCTGAAACTCATACCCGAGTCCAACTAACATAGCTAGGTCTGTCTGTCTTTTCCCCTTCTCACCTTTTCTTCTTTATATTTTTATTTCCGTTTTGAAACCAAATCTATTAATAGGGAACCTTTTATTAAAGCCAAAGATATTAAAGGAAATCGAGAAAAGTTTAAAAAAACTATTGCTAAACCTTTGAAGTAAAACTCCAAAACCTTCTATAGGAGACATATTTATATAGTAGATATCGACATCATTAATGTACATGCACGTGATCAAGAAAAGTGAAAAAAAACATTTATGTGTATGAAAATGTGTATAAATGCAGAAAAGAACGACAAATTCAAAAGTAGACGACGGATATTGCATGTTACAAAAAGAATAATACTAATTCTTCACTTACAAATGCAATGAATTCATGGTCTTTGCTCCTCTCTGAAGAGTAATCTCATACGTACGGTCACAAAGGTCTTGTAGAAACAATTCCAGTGCTTTTGCTGAAAAGTAATAGAAAGAAGCATGAGCAAGTAATATACACACAAGGAGGAATTATTTCAGTAAATTATGGAAGTTATAGCCACTCACAAACTAAAACAGGCACTGCTAATGCAATCTTCCCGACATCTTCATCTGCTTGCATAATCTTTTTAATGCGAGCCTGAAAAGCAAATATATTCTAAAGTTTCAGCTTTAATCATAGCTAAGATTGGTAAAAATTATAAGAAAACCATTGTTAAGGGAATATCATTCCAAGAAGATGACTCATAGCCAAGGATGACAATGCAACCATGGTCCTAAAGCACATACAAAACATCGGGAAAACATTCACATATTCTCCAGGAAGAAAACGGTTTGAAAGATGCAACATTAAATGAACTTTTGGGACCACAGCCTGTATATCTTAATCATAAGCAATTAACATTACTGATTAATATCGGTAATGAGATATCCTAATATAAAACAGAAACCCCAAAAAACAGTAAGAAACAAGAAAAGGAGTATTAAATACAGACAGAGAATATAAGGACAAGAAGACAGGATCTTTGACGGCACGCATCGATGTCCTTACAGCTCCATCAAATGCGAGCATCATCTGACACACGACCTTGTAAGTTGCTGATTTAATACTGCCAACTGAGCAACATAACACAAGTTCCAAGTCCGGTGTGAGAAGATAGGACCCGGCTAAGCTATGTTACTCAAAACTTAGGCGAGAGTGTCGGCTAGGGGTAGTGTTTGACATAGGTATGTTCAACTTTTTCCAAGTTTTTTCCACATCTAAGGTCGTTGGAAGGTTGGAGTAAGGCAAATGCCAATGATGTCAAGATCAAATTAGGACATAATGATTAACAAGAAACTAAAGTTCCAGAAGTCAGCAAACTAAACATTATGCAGACTAAGAACTATCAAACAATATTTGGGCAAATTTAACCACAATATCTCCCGATTTCAAAGAAACAATAAAAACATTATTAAACCAACATGAGATTTCCATAGAACATTGAAAAACACAAATCCAACAACATAGTCCATGAAATTCCATATAATTAAAACAATCATAAACTAAATATCCAAAATCCCTATATTTTGAACACAGAGTCAACTAATATATGGAAAATTAACGATGACCCAGGTCACAAAAACTATCGTATAAATCGGAATCGCGGCAACGAAAACAATCACGGAATCAAAAAATAAAAAAAACCCCAGATTTCATTTTCCACCGAATCACCCAAAATTTAAACGCCCAGAGCAAACTAACATCTGATTAAAAAAGGGAAATTAAACAAATTCAGTGAAAAACAAAAGGAAAACAAGAAAAAGATAGAAACTTACGGCTGGGAAACGGGTATCGAGCTTCTTTCTCATGATTTGGCTGACGAATCATAAACAAGAAGAGCCTTTGGTTTCAAAACCGAGCATACGTTTGGAGTTTGACAGAAAGGAAATTCAAAAAGGAAAAAAAGAAGCAAACAAAAATAATAAAGTAAAGTAGATAATGTGGTTGATAAATTCACAGCTTGGTTTGCTTTTATGGTTTTACTTGATTTGACTAGTTTCGTGACACGTGTAATTCTTTAATTTGGTTGTTTTATTGGTTCATAACCGACAACTAGTTATTCAGAATTTTATAATATTTTTTTTATATTTTATTCGACACGTAAGATTTATTTGTTTTTTTTATCAAAGAATAAGATTTATTTGTTTTTTTTATCAAAGAATAAGATTTATTTGTAATTAAATAGTATTTTGAAAATAAATATGAAAGAGATTATATATTTGAGTTATAAAGTTGTAAAAATGAAATTAAGAGTCGAAAAAATTGGATTTTTTAATTACATTTTGAGTTTTTATTTAAAATAAATGCTGTGTTTTGATTGATTTTGATTCTTATTTTATATTTGAAAATATATTTTCCTTGAAATTTTAAAACTTTTTCTAATTATTATAAATATTTTTTAATTTTTTAAAGATAATTCCTCAATTCGACTAAACGAAATAAAATAAAAAATTAATCAATTTTAATCTCAAGATATAACTTATAAGTCTATTTTTGGTGAAAGCTAATAAGATATTCGCAAGTGTGAAGGAACTGAATTTTTAAATACTTAAGTTCGAGTTTTATCATATATAAATATTATGTGTGAATTGTCTAGACTTATTCTGATTTAAATGTAATTAAACATGGATCACATTCAAAAATTATTTCGATTTAAATTTTAAGTAAACTTATTCATGGGTTGGGTTGAACCGAGATTATATAATATACATATACTCATCCTCTTTACCCAAACCTATCTGACCCGAAATATAAGCCTCACTCTTTTGTCTAAACCCGACCCTAATTTTCTTGTAATAGATTAGACAATATACCTATGTTTAAAAAATATTGCATTTTCAACTAAATCTATATTTGAAAATCAAATGATTTTTTAATTAATTAAAGAGATAAATAAAAGTTAATTAATTAGTTAATTTTATTGGTAATGTATTATTACATTTAGGATAAAATAGTAAAGAGAATTAGACTCAATTTAACATATACTATAATGAGAACACTTTAAGAATGTTAAAAAATTAGACACAATTTTTTTTAATATAATAGAAGTTTTAGTACGAGAACAAAATGTGATATGAGATTTGAATCCTAAACCTTCTAAAGAGGGACATAACTTTTGTCTTGAGAGGAAATAAAACTACAAAATTTGTGGGGTTAAATATGAAAAACTGTACTAAAAATTACATTAAATTTTAAGAAACACATAAAATGCATTTTTTATTTAATTAAAAGGCTTAAAGTTGATATAGTGGGATGATGCGTCAATTCTCTTAAGTAAGGTAAGAAGTTATAATCTTGACGTTGTGAGTAAAGTAAATTGAACTGAAAGAATTGTCTCCATAATGAATACCGCTTTTACTTGATCTGAGTTACTCCACTAATAAATCAAATATCAATGATTATGAAAAAAACTTACAAGACACAAATTAAAGCATTAAATTCTAGGAAGCTAGTTATGTAATATTTCTAATTTTCTAATGGGCCCAAGCCCATGCTTGCCACCTAAATTCATTAATAAATTGAATTTAAATCTTCAATTTACAAGCATAAAAAATTTACAAAAGAATCTCCCCACATTTTTTTTGACGAATTTTAAATTTAATCCTAATGAGGGAAAAAGGGAATCTGAGAAAAGGAAGGAGAGTGCTGTTAGTAGATCTAGAACTCATGACTTAATAAATGTTACTTTTATTTACATTTTCATATGTAACTTTCTTAATATTATAGCCTTAATTTAAATGATGAAATAGAATTTCAACTCGACTCAAGGTGTATAGGTAAAACAAATTTTATTCGAATAACTCAGTCTATAAACACCTCTAATTAAAATATTCATTGGTCATATGAACTTCAAATTCATGGAGTTACCAATTTTAAACTCATGCATAGGTGGCAAAATTTGTATTTTTACCATAATAAATAAATAGTATAGATTTCTTCATGGTAGTTAGTTAATATATATGTAAACCTTAATTTATTTAAAATTGATGCATGAATTTGGACCATATACTCTTTTATTTACCTAGGCAAGCATTGGTGAAATGATGCAAATTGCCAACTTGAAATTCTGATATCTTGCCATAATTGAAACAATGTCACTAACTCAAACTTGAATATAAATTGAACAACATCCCTCATTGTTTCCACCACACCAAAAGCCTTAGTTAGTGAAGCTGCCAAAGCATTTGAAAATGGAACCGACACCGGTGCTTTTCCTGGTAAATGAGTAATAATATATTATTGTATATTCGTACTTACGGGCGTAAATAAATGAATGAATGAAAGTAACAGAAATTTAAAGTGGTAAAAAGAAATTTAAATATATTTCCTTATTAACTATTCATCTCAATTGTTCACAAGAAATATTTACCAATTCATATTTTATTATTGCAAATATCAGCCAAACTGAATCACAAAGCAAACACAAATATTCAAATTAGAATTTTAATAACGACCAAAATCATAAATTAACGACAGTAACATCATGTTACAATTGATGTTTTAATTGCTGATATCGATATCAGCAGAACTCGTCCTCGGGCCGGGACAAAAAAGTAGCATCGGCATTCCGATCACTGCAATAAAGGCCCCATAAGCCTTTCTGCAGCTCTCGATCAGGTTCATGTCGGCTGATGTCTCATCTGATTGGCACCCACTTAACAGGATCTACTCGTTGGGTTCAGGAACTGCTTTAAGTGCCAAAAGTATATATATTTTTCATCTAGGTTTTTAAAAGTTATGTGACATTGATTAAAAAATACATCAGGTATTTATTTTGACAAAAAATATACTTTAGGTGCTTACTTTGACCAAAAACTACTTTAGGTACATATTTTGACCAAAAAGTATACTTGAAGTACTTAATTAGCCCAAAAAGTATATTTTACGTACTTATTTTGACAAAAAATATTTTAGGTACGTAAATGAAAAGGCTTAGTATACGTTCAATACTTATATGTGATATAAGCCTCAATAATTCAATCTTTGCTCAACATAAAAATAAGGTATTAACTTCTCCAGATTTTGTACTGAACCTGTCCACGAGCTACGTAATTTGTACGACTCGAATGTTAGAGATTGTAACTCGACTCAAAAAATTTATAGTACGGGTCACTTGGTGAAACTAATTAAATTTGAGAGACTGTGTCACTTATCTTAAAGCAGTATTCGTCCATGCCTATACTTGATAAAATGGATATTAGATAGGAGTAGAAAACCTAATTGAAGTGAATTTTTTGTTGTCCAAATTTACTTTGTAATAAAGTAATAGACCCTATAAATATAGTTGAGTCTAGTCTTTAGAGTTAAGCCGAAAAAACCTAATTTGCATTCCTTTTTATATTTTTTAACATTTGATGAATTTCTTTTTCGTCTTTATGTGATTTTTTAAAGATTTTCTAGATAAATCTATGCATTCATTTTTCTTTTAATTTACGGACAATTGTTTGCCATTATCATGTTGTGTTCCTTTACACCAATAAACTCAATTCAAAACTCATTATTTTTCATAAATAAATAATTCTTTTTTTCTTGCATTTTTATAAGTTCTTTTACAAGTTCATTTAGGTTTTTTTTTTTCATTTGAAAATCCATGTTTTATGACATATATAGGACGAATCATTAATATTCGATTCAATAGATTCAACCAAATAATCGAACATATTTTAAGAATAGAAACAACTATTTTACAATTTTTTTCTTAAAGAATCAACGAATAATTTTTAAAACACAACAGTTTTAACCGGTTTTTGGTTTTCTGCCGGTTTTTGTTGGTTCTGTAATTTTTTATTCAATCTATATGATTAAATCGTCAAACGAATCTGTTTTCTAAAACAAGTTAAACAGGCCGGTCCAATTTAATTTTTATAAACTTGCTTACCATTGGATTTGCTGAGATATTGAACATATAAGATCGAAAGTCAAGATAATGTCGATTGTACTAGATTATGAGTCTATACCACCGTTGGAAAGTGAAACTAGACTCATAATCCAACAAATTTGATATTATAGGGTTAAAACAACTGAAAAGCACGTGATTATGATTAATTTCAATCGGTTTAATTCATTTATTTGATAAATACTCACTTTTAATTGAGAGTCGGGTTAATCTCGACTTTATTGGATTATGATCCTAATTTTTCCTTCACTTTCGAACAATAATCAATTGAATGAACAATGAAGAAGAGATGAGAAATAGACTCATAGTCTAGCAAAGTCGACATTATAAGGCTAATACAATTGGAAAACACTTGATCATGATTGACTTCAAACGATTTAATTTATTTACCTGACAAATGTTCACCCCTAATTGAGTGTCAGATTAATCTCGACTTCGGTGGATTATGAACCTAATTTTTCCTTTACTTTCGAACAACGATTAGTCGAACGAACAATGAAGAAGAGATGAAAAATAGACTCATAATCCAGCAAAGTCAAGATTATGGGGCATTGAAAAAACACCTGATCATGATCGTCTTCAATCAATTTAATTCATTTACCCGAAAAATGTTCACCCCTAATTGAGTGCCAAATTAATCTCGACTTTGCTGGATTGTGAACCTAGTTTTTCCTTCACTTTCGAACAACGATTAGTCGAACGAACAACGAAGAAGAGATGAAAAATAGACAGCAAAGTCGACATTATAAGGCATTGGAAAACACCTGATTATGACCGACTTCAATAGATTTAATTCATTTGCCTAAGAAATGCTCACTCCTAATTGAGTGCCAGATTAATCTCGACTTTGTTGATTATGAGCTTAGTTTTCCTCCACTTTCGAACGATTAATCGAACGAACAATGAAGAAGAGATGAAAACTAGTCTCATAATCCAGTAAAGTCAGAATTAATCTAGCTAGATTAAGTAAGATATAAAGGGGAAAATATGAAAAAAGAAAACCTAGGGCACATTGGCAAGCACCCCTTGTATTTGTAAAGTTGGGTGATAGGGGAGGCAAGAAGTAAACCATATGCATTTATAGGCTTCAAAGTGTAAGTAGTTTATAGTTTTTCCACAAAAGAAAATTACTTGGTATTTGCCTATGTTTTTTCCCTCTCTTTCTTGGATACCAAACAAAGTCTGGCTTTTCACACATGTACCAAACACATTACACCAAAACGTAAATAATTTCACAGCAATTGCTAAAGCACGACCATCTCAATAGTCTTGGTTTATTTCCTTTCATCTTCTTATTTATTTCCCTTTCACAGTTTCCCTTTATTTGTTGAAAAATATCCCAACATAATTTGAATGTTAACTCATCTTATTCTTCAGAAAAGAACTTGTTCAATATTTTTTTTGATAAATAGATAGATATTACATTTTCGAGACAAATGTCGGTATTTAAACTCATACAAGATAGAACAATATAAATATCCTTAACCACTCGACAATTAATGGATCTCGAATTTGTTCAAGATTAATTAATTTCATGATCCGAAATCTTATTCAAACTCACTGGAAAATTACAAGAAAAGGGGAATAGATTTTCTTTAATTTGTTTGGTAACTTATAGAAAAGGACAGGAAGGAAAAGGTACGGTTACTTAACAATATTAATTAATTCGATTGAATGGGGTCATGATCGGAAATGTCAAGATTTGAGGAAGTCAAGAGTCAAGGCATTTTTTTTTATTACCAACGGCCACTTAATTTTGTGGGATAAGGTACTAAATCTCTTAAGCAATGTAAGGAATTCGAATATTGATATTATGAATGAAATAAATTGAGTTGAGAATGTCGTCCTCAGAATAAGTCAATACAATATTCGATCCGAATTAATCAGTTAAACATTAGATATAAGTGTTAAAAGAAAAGCATCTTTTTCATTATTACAACTTTTCATTGCATGATACAAATTTCAATTTCCTTTTCATTTTAGGATACAATCATGTTATTAAATATTTTTGGAAATATATAGATCTTTCTTCTTCTTCCATCTTTCCTATTAAATTTTCACACATCCTCTTTCTTTTTCTTTTCTAATTTATTTTATAATCACATGCATTGGCGGATGCACCCAGCCCTAGTGGGATGTATCTGCATCCCTATTTTTAAATTTTTTAGTTTATTGTTATTTTTTGAAAAAAAAATAATTTTGTGTAGTATGTAGAGGAAAATTTTATTTTTGCATACCCATTTGAGAAAACAAATATTTTAGACCCCCATTCTTGAGTTTTTTGATCCGCCACTGATCACATGTATTTAATTTATTGACCGACTAATTTGAATCAAGTATTGTAGAGGTCCATTATAAGAGCAATCTTTTCAGCTCAATTCGTTTCATTCACAACGTCAAAATTTGAACCTCTGACATTGTTTAAGAATATAACGCTTCATCTTACTAGACTATTTGATTATTAGTTTTTTTCTTTCTTTTTTCTTCAATTTAATACATTGTAAATAACAACATAAGAGTTTCCTTTACATTGCTTTGAACTTAGTATTTTATTGGTTAAATGATATTTTGGTATCCGAATTTGTATTTTATTATTACTTTGGTATTTGAAGAAAAAATTTATTCAATTTGCTTCTAAACTTTTCAAATATGATGCATAATATTTCAGTTTATTTTTCTGTTATAAAAAAGTCATTTGACATTTTAGGAACGTGTCAAGTGACGCATAATATATATAAAATTTGAAAACTTCAAAAAAAATTATAATAAACCTTTAAAATATCCAATCTGAATTAGTTGATTAATGAATCGAATTATGATAATTCTATAAGAAATGCAGCCAAATTCTTGCAAAGGGAAATAAGGTGAATAATAATAATAATAATAATAATAATAATAATAATAATAATAAATGAGTATATTAATTGATTACAATTTCTATGTAAATAGTTGATAGTTTTTCTACAAAATAAAATCACTTGGTATTTGCCTATGTTTCTCCCTCTCTTTCTTGAATACTAAACAAAGTCTGGGTTTTCACACATGTATCAAACATATTAGTCGGTTAATATGTTTCTCCCTCTCTTTCTTGCTATTGTATCGAACATCGACCATAGTATCATTGTATGATTCTTACTTTAATATAGAAATAAGGTCATACGCCTCAATAAAAAATTTCTATAATTCTAGATGAAAAAAAGAGTGCGACATGACCTAGTAATTGGCAAAAACACGAACGCCCGCATACAAAAAATTAGAAGCAACTACAATAGAGCAGACTCATAATTCAGTAAAGTTGGCATTAATTTGACTCACAATTAAGACTATTTGTCAGGTAAAAAAGTTAGATAAAGTGAAACCGACCACGATCAATTAGCATCAATATATCTAGTACTTTTAGCGTGTATAAGGTGTGTTTCATTGCTAATAGCCCTATAATATCGAATTTGCTGGATTATTGTATTTAAAAAATATTTAAAACTTGTAACAGATAATTATTTATTTGAAATATAAGATCTTATCCAAGTACATGAATGGGAAATGCATACTACAACTTTTGTTGTTTGCTTTTTATTGAAACACAATCAAATTATTGAAACCACAAACGCTTTCCAATCCCAATAGCATTGGAAGATAGATTATTTATCTTAATTTCAGAGCCTTCTGTTGAGCGTGACCTTCAGACCATGTCGAGTGGTGAGTGAAAGGACTTTGTTGGTCATTGCAACCTTCTGGTTTTCGACAACCTTAACCTCGTAATTCCGAACAACATTGATGGCCACTGTCTTCATCATCTTCAGACTCAAGTCCTTGCCTAGACAAGCTCTTGGTCCGACCCCAAATGGCAAATACAGGGATGCTGGTTTGTGAACAAGCTCTCCCACCTCTGAGATCCACCTCTCTGGTTTGAATTCCATGCAGTCTTCACCCCACATTTCTTCATTCCTTCCCATAGAATACAAAACGATCCGTGTGTTGGGACCGACACGATCCCCGCTCGGAAGAAGGTCTGTTTTTTTCGAAAATCTTAAGGCCAATGGTAAGGATGGATACAGTCTTAATGATTCGCACAATGCAGCATGCAGGTAAACAAACTTGTTCGGCTCTTCCGCACTGAAAGACACCGTCTTTCCATCGGAACAATTGGCTTTAATCTCTTCCAAAATCTTGGTTTCGGCCGACGGATGCGTTGCGAGGAGCCAGAGAAAACATGTGAGGCCAATATTTGTAGAATCCTTTGCTACTGTTATGGAATCGTATGCAATGTCTCTCAGGAACTTGTCTGATTTTCTCGGCTCAATCGAATCCGATCCATATTCTTCCACCATAAAAGCCGTCAACGCATCAAACCGATCTTCGGCCTTGGCCTCGGATCTTCTTATCTCGTCTCGTCTCGATGAAATGAACCTGTACAGAAAATCATCTAGGATTCTCAACCCATTGGCCAGCTTCTTCTCTGTACCGATTTGAAGCCATTTCTGCAATTTCCATATCAATTGAGGCACAACATTCCTATAAACCAAAGCGCCATCTATGTCGCGCAGCGCCTCTGCGATTTCATCAGCCGGCAATTCGGCCGATAGAGTTTTGGGGTCGAACCCTATTGCCAACAAGCACATGTAGTCATAGTGGAACCGACCAAGCACATCTTGGAGGTCTACTTCGGTTCCAAGTCTCTGAAAGTGATCGAGGACCGGGATGAGACTTCCCTCAATCACTTGCCGGAGAATTCGGTCCATGTAGGCTGCAAAATTCTTGTTGTACTGGAAGAATGACAGAAATGCCTTCCTGGTCCTCTTCCATACATGCGAATTCGACGCAACGAATCCATCATAGGTCTCGAGGATTTGCTTGAGCTCCAGAGCATTGTCATAGCTTTCATGGTTTTGCACAAAATGTGGTTGATGTTCGTAGGATTGGCAGTGACGAGGAAGTCTGAGCTCGGGAACCAAGGTCCCCGGATCTTGAACGTGCCGCCGTTCGACTTGAGCACATCAGTGAAGAAATCAAGCATTCCATTGGCATTGGAAGCCAGTGTAGGCAACATGCCTACAACAGGCCAAATCCTGACCGTGGAGTTTCTGTTCCTATACCAATGTCCAAGACACAGACAAAGGACAACCGAGAGAATTGCTACAACCATGTCGACTTCCATGATTTTCTCAGACAAGTTTTTTGTGTTTGTTGGTTCCGATGATGTCCCATGGCATATCAAAGCTTCTCTTTTTATACACAAGCCGAAAGGGTCTCCATCAAACTATTTCTTTTCCCTCGTTTCTTTTTTATGAAATTGGTTATTACAAAATAAATTATTAATTACTATTAATAAAGTCCAAGTCAAATAATTACAATTTCTTGCTTTGCCGTCGATCAACAAAAATATTTTATTAAAAAAATATTAAATCAATATATGATCATAGGTGGAATGGAAAAAGGCTTTATATAAATATATTTGTATTATGCTCGAAGTTCAAGTAATAATGTTTTTGTTTATTTATTTAAAATTTAATAAAAATATGATTATTATAATAATATTGATAATACCTTATAATAAAAATTGATAATTTTTCAATTAGATTGAGGTCGAATTTAAGTTAAATTCCTTATAAATTCCACCATCCATGCCTTTTTATATTATTCTAAAATAATATAATTGGGGACGCATTACTTCTACCTAGAGGTTGAAAATGGGTCATTCAGTTCGATTTTGGTTCGGGTCATTTCGGGTCAGACTATATTCAGTTTAACTTCGGTTTGGGTCTGGTTCGGTTTTAGTTCGGGTTTATGGTAATTTCGGTTAGGGTATTGGGTTGGGATTTCGGGTTCGTTGATTTTGGGTCGGTTATTTTTGGGTCGTTTGATTTCGTGCCGGGTCAATATCAGGTTTTCAGGCCAAGTTATGTTTTTTCACCCTATATATGACTTTATATAGCATGTATATTTACCTGTTTTGCGAGATATGCGGCAACTCATATCTCATCTTTATTTATTTATTTTATTATATTTTCTTTATTTCATGTTGCCTTCGGTTTGGGTTAAGGTCCATTCGGTTCGATTGAAATTGGTTTGGGTCCATTTTCGATTCAACGGAAATTCGGTTCGATTTCGGTTCGGTTATTTCGAATATTAGATAAAATTCAGATCATTATGTTCAGGTCGATTTCGAATCTCTATTCGAATGGATCAATTCGGTTCTCAGGTCTCAGATCAAGTTTGTCAGGTCTACTTATAACAACCCATGTCTCCTTATATTCTTACTTATTGTATTGGAAATGTTTGTTATTTTTAATCTATTACTGAAAACGTAAGTATGATTATTCAAAGCAATGGTAGTTAACAACTAATTTTCAGGTGTAGTTTGGAGAATCCTTTGCTACTGAAAACAGTCCGCGGCCACGACACGACCCCGCTGCAGTGCAACAACAGGTGCAGCACCCTGCCCACCTCGAGCCAACAACGGACAATCACGCCTCTGATGGTCGCCTGACCCACAACTCCAACAAGCATTAGCCACCACAGGCGCAGGTGCCTGACCCTCCCTAGCCAAACGCGGGCAATCTCGCCTCATATGATCTCGGGATCCACAAACCCAACAGGTGCTGAACGGTGCTCTAATCTGGGCACCCTGCACCTGGACTCCACGTCCCACAACACCTCCGCCATGTCTTGACTCCGGGCGAAACCTCCTGTCACGGTGTCTCTTGGCCTGACCACCGCTATAACCCGAATCAACAGCTCTCTTACCCGAGCTAGATCCTCGCAATCCATAAGTAAAACCCAAATTCTGGTCCACATCCTTGGCTCGCGAAACCAACACCTCAAAGGATAAACCAGCACCAACAATAATCCTTAAAAGGCCATTTACAACCCAAGAGCAAATAATGAAACATGCTCAAACAGGGAGTTCCACAAAACATCTCCCAAAATACAACAAGTACCCCATTGCCATTATTCATTACAGTATAAACCTGAACATACTTTGGAAACAAGTCTTGCCAAGATCCCCTTGCTTGTTGCTGCCTTCCAAGGCCTCAATTATTTGCATTGATGGACAACAGAGCGTAAGCACACAAGGCTTAGTGAGGAATGCTAAAAAACAAACACCATCAATGTATTTAAAACCATTTACATAACATCATCCTTTAAAACATCATCATGCCCTTTTAGAACATGCACTTTACATCGTTAAAAACCAGCATATTAAACCATATGCTACATGTATCATTAATCAACAACAAATCACATTGCTAACCCTCTACTTAAGCCTTCTCATGCATTACTACCAAATGCAAAGCTTAAGGAGAAACATGTATAAATCACATTATACATCATAAAACATTCCAATGATACATTAACAATTATATTGGCTTTTAAGTGATCATTAACGGGTCCATTAACAAAAGAGTTCATTGGATACATAGATTCAACAAGTGTTGACCCAACACTTCAAGCCATCTCAACCGGAATATTGATACAATCACAATCGCGGTACAATAACAACCCACGGGGACACCCACTCCAATCATCGGTTAGACGATTAATCCACTAACGGTAGTTTTCGCTACTGTTTAACCCCTCTACCGTTAGGGTACTTGGATGGAGTATTTGGTACGCCGTATAAACCCCTCAACATCTAAGGCGACTTATTTACAGTGCACTCAATCCTATGGCCGACCAACTATAATCGATAACAATTTTAAAACCACATCACTTGCCAATATAATTAACCAAATAACATTTACCTCACTGTTTTAAACAAGCATTAACCAAAACACTTTTCCAAAGCAACAACCATGCTTTAAACCACAAGTATAAACCATACTTACAAGGATCACTTACCATTTGCATCCTTCAGCAAAACATGCTTAAAAAGTATATCCAATACTTTAAAACATGCTTAATAGTAGGTACAATGTAAATCAAAACAAGTGCATAAAACCACTTAACACTAGCACGGACGAGAGAGTAAAACCACTTTTTACTTACTTCTGAGTCTAGGTAAGCGTTTCAAGCTCTACCTTAACTCCCAAAACTCTGTTCCCAAAACATCAAACGCTTTAAACCACGTTTTCACTCACCGATACGCGAAACCTCAATTTGCCGACGTGAAATCAAGTATCTAAAGCCTCTAACGCTTTTCCAATCACTTCCGGATCAACCTCCCCTATTTTTACCATAAAACAAAAAAGAATTAATGCATTACAATGCATTCTAAGCACAACAGCTACGATCCTTCTTGGATTCCCACAAAACCTTCATAAATAACCCTCATTAACAACCGAAAACATAACCAAAACACTTCGATTCACAACTCAGCCAACATCTATCAATCTAACATCACCTTCAACATCAAAACACATCCAAAAACAGATTTAAAGCAACCTACCACCTCCAACAACCTTACAACCACAAGAACACCACAAAAACTCAAAACTAACAACCTAAACAAATATAGATTCTTAAGTTTCGGGATTTCATTGATAAAAAATCACTTATCAACATTATTAAACATCAAAAATATATATCAAAGCATCCTTAATTACTGGAAATCAGATCCAATTCTCGAATCAACTCTTTTCCCCCCTAAATAACTCAATTAAACATTAGAAAATCATCAAAATCAGATTAGAAACACTAAAACAAGGATCAAATGCTTGGGAATTTCAATAAATAACCATACAATAGAGGAGATCTCGGACCTTACCCCTATTGTGAAGTTTCTCCCTCAATTGATTTGTGAAAAGATAAGAGAACACAAGATTTCAATGAGATTTTGCATAAACAATCTTTATAAAACAATTTGAAACAATAAAATCAAGTTAGAAATAACCTCACCTCTGGAAATTTGATGAAAACGTGGTTGTTTGGCCGAGGAGAGAATGAAGAGAAAAAGTTGAGAGAAAATGACGCGATTTTTGTTTTAGAAAAGATAACTAACTTTTTAACAAAATCCTCTTTAATTACTAATTAAACCACATGTTAAAATCAGTTAAATCAAGGGAGAAATCATCAGAAATCAATTGGTAAAATATATCCTTAAAGATTCTAAGTATTTGACCCTTTTTATTTTAGTCACCAGAAAATCACAGTTTTCAAAACTCTCATTTTGGTCACTAACCGAAATGTCCATCTTCCAAAACTCATTTTCCAAAACTGATTCCACCATTATTAAATACATAATTATAATGATTTTAAAGCATTTTTCCATAATTTTTCCAATACAAAAAATATTCGATCCCAAAACCGACTCAAATCTCTACTTCGGTCCAACGGACCGTCTAATAACCCCTGCTTTGTTTTGTTGTAATGAACGCGTCTGCAACCTCCCCATATCTTCCAAAGGCAAACCACAACCCTTTCCAGTGTAAGTGTCTTGGGAGGTTGTCGACGAACAGCGACACGAGTTCTCTCTCCGGCGCCATTTTTGCTGCCATTCTCAAGTGAGGAGGGTCGTTTTGCTAGAATAAATGAGTAATAACATATTATTCTGTATTTGTATTTGTACCCGTAAACGAATGAAAGAACAGAAATTTAAAGTAATAAAACGAAATTTAAATATAATTCCTTATTAAGCTTAATTAATCATCTCAGTTCTTCACAAGAAATGTTTACCAAATTCATATATAATTAATTGAGAATATCATATAGAGGACATTGACATTACATTTTATAATTGTAGGTATCACCCGAACTGAATTACAGAGCAAACACAAATATTCGAATTAGAATTTTAATAACGATCAAAATCATAAAATAACGACCATAACATCATGTTACAGTTGATGTTTTAATTGCCAATATTGATATCAGCGGGACTCATCCTCGGGCTGAGACAAGAAAGTAGTATTCGGCATTCCGATCACCGCAATAATTCAATAAAGGCCCCATTAGCCTTTCCGCAGCTCTCGATTGGGTTCATGTTGGTCGATGCCTCATATGATTGACACCCACTTAACCGGATCTACTCGTTAGATTCAAGAACTCAAATAAACCGGACTCAAGTTGCTTCTTTGTGCGGTCCGTTAACTAATTGTCTGAAATCCATGTCTGCAACAACCATGCATACACTGTATGAGGCGAAGTCGAGAATTTTACATTCGAAGATCAATGTAAATTTATAAATTTTTTATAAATTTTACCTGTAATGAGACTGAAATCAGAAGGCACAAATGCTTCATATTGTCTAAAAACATGGGCAGGTTTCAGGCTTGGAATTCTTGTTCCATGTCCACGGTAATGGAAAAATAATATGTCACCGGCTTCGGCCTGGCTCACTATCTTACACAAAGCCGCCTTAATGTTCACCCCGGATGGAAAAATGACCGATGACGACTCTTCTCCCGCTGCAGCCGGTGTGAAGCACGGATACGACAGTCTAAGGCCGTCCCACGTATTCAAGATACAAATTGAATACGACTTGGGTATATGCGAGAAAGAATATAATTAAAATTAATTGGGTACGTCTGAGAGATTACATTATTAGGTACGTCCCGTATCAATGATCTTATACCAATGGAAGTAAGAACCGGAACTGCAAAATAATGAGATTGAGCTTGGGATTATACAGAGTAAATGAATTTTCGTAGTTGACTTGGAAAATAGTTCCAGCAACCTTTTTTTGTCTTGTTATGTGCCTATTAAGCGTGGGAAGATTGCTTCCATAACTGGTTTATATCACAAATAAGTAGTTAAAATATACCATCATTTTCGTATTTTTTTATTAAAATAAGTACTTTAAGTATATTTTTGTTGTCAAAATAGGTACCTAGAGTATATATATATTTTTCATCTTAGTTTCTAAAAGTTGTCATGTGACATTGATTAAAAAATACATTAGGTACCTATATTGATAAAATATATATATATTAGGTACTTACTTTGAAAAAAAACTACTTTAGATACTTATTTTGACCAAAAAGTATACTTTAGGAACCTAGATGAAAAATAGGTACCTATTGTATTTTTTAATCAATGCTACATGTCAACTTTTATGAACCTAGATGAAAAAATATATATACTTTAGGAACCTATTTTAACCAAAAAATAATTTAGATACTTATTTTGACAAAAAATATACTTTATTTATTTTGACTAAAATTTATTTTAGGTACCTAAATAAAAAAATGGGTAAACTACATCAGTAGTCACCGAACTATGGTTTCTTTCTTATTTTGGTCACCGAACTATTTTTTTTGGCAAAAACATCACTAACGTTATGTTTTCTTCCTATTTTAGTCACCGGGATCAATATATGATCCCTACTTATCGTACACAGCTACGACTTGTCCAGCGGGCACGATACCGGTTCAGTCCATTGGACCGACCGGGACGATCCACGGATATACAAGGCTCGAGTCAGCGCCATCGCTAACTCACCTGACTCGGTCTTCGTATCGTTCGATTGTCCTTATAGAGAAAACTGCGTCCTCGTGATTGATAAATCAACGCTTTGGGTTTCATCGGAGTTGACCCGTCAATCGGGAAACGTCGCCAAGAACACAGTCCCCGGAAAGTTGACGTGGCTGCCGGAAACTAGTTTGATCATCGGAAGTGCAGTCACTTGTGGGGCATTTGGTTACTCCGGTTACATTAGGATATGGGACCCGAGAAGTAAGGAGGTGGTTTGGGAAACAAACGAGCCGGGCAGGAGGTTCGTTGACTTGTTCGCTGATGTCGACATAGATGATTCGGTCCTCTTCAAGGTATGTTCAAAATCCGGGGACTTGGCAATGGCAGATATTCGAAAAATAGAGGATGTTCCTTGGGTATATGTGGAAGATACAAATCCCAGCATGAGAGAAACCAGCTATGGTGGAAATGACGTCCGTTTACATTGCTATAAGAGGCAGGTTTTCGTGGGGAAGGATGGAGGACTCAAGGTTTGGTCGAGACAACGGATTGTATGAAACAACGGGAAACATCCATTTCCGAAAACCGAAGACACGAGGTGAGCTTCAAAAAGGAATAATGTGGATAAAGAGGAGGATGCACAGAGAGGCAACTGTCGGGATTCAAACTCATACAAGATAGAACAATATGAATATCCTTGATTACTCGACTAATTAATGAATCTCGAATTTGCTGAGATATTGAACATATAAGATCGAAAGCCAAGATGATGTCGACTTTACTAGATTATGAATCTATATCAAGTTGGAGAGAAACTAAACTCATCATAATCCAACAAAATCGATATTATAGGGCTAAAACAACTGAAAAGTATATGATCATGATCAACTTCAATCGATTTAATTCATTTATCTGACAAATACTTACTCTTAATTGAGCACCATGATAATCTCGACTTTGCTGGATTATGACCCTAGTTTTTCCTTCACTTTCGAACAATGATCAGTCACGAACAATGAAGAAGAGATGAAAAATAGACTCATAATCCAGCAAAGCGGCATTATGGGGCTAATACAATGGGAAGACACTTGATCATGAACCACTTCAATCGATTTAATTCATTTACTCGATTTTGCTAGATTAAGAACCTAGTTTTTCTTTCACTTTCGAGCAACGATTAGTCGAACGAACAACAAATAAGAGATGAAAAATGGACTCATAATCCAGCAAAGTCGATATTATAGGGCATTGAAAAACACATGATCATGATCGACTTCAATCGATTTAATTCATTTATTCGACAAATGCTCTCCCCTAGTTGAGTGCCAGATTAATCTCGACTTTGTTGGATTATGAACTTAGTTTTTCCTTCACTTTCGAACAACGATTAGTCGAACGAACAACAAAGAAGAGATGAAAATTAGACTCATAATCCAGCAAAGTCGACATTATAGGGCATTGGAATACACCTGATCATGACCGACGATTTCAATCGATTTAATTCATTTACCAGACAAATGCTCACCCCTAATTGAATGCCAGATTAATCTCGACTTTGCTGATTATGAGCCTAGTTTTCCTTCACTTTCGATTAGTCGAATGGACGATGAAGAAGAGATGAAAACTAGACTCATAATCCAGCAAAGTCGGAATTAAGCTAGCTAGATTAAGTAAGATATAAAGGGGGAAATATGAAGAAAAAAAAAAAGAAAACATAGGGCACATTGGCAAGCACCCCTTGTATTTGTATAGTTGGGTGATGTGGGAGGCAAGAAGTAAATCATATGTATTTATAGGCTTCAAAGTATAAGTAGTTTATAGTTTTTCCACAAAAGAAAAATACTTGGTATTTGCCTATGTTTTTCCCTATCTTTCTTGGATACCAAACAAAGTCTGGCTTTTCACACATGTACCAAACACATTACACCAAAACGTAAATAATTTCACAGCAATTGCTAAAGCACGACCATCTCAATAGTCTTGGTTTATTTCCTTTCATCTTCTTATTTATTTCCCTTTCACATTTTTCCTTTATTTGTTGAAATATATCCCTAGAATGTTAATTCATCTTATTCTTCAGAAAAGAACTTGTTCAATATTTTTTTTTATAATTAGATAGAAATTACAGTTTCGAGACAAATGTCGGTATTTAAACTCATACAAGATAGAGCAACATAAATATCATTGACCACTTGACCAATTAATAGATCTCGAATATGTTCAAGACATATTAATTTTATAAACCGAAATCCTATTCAAACTCAATGGAAAATTACAAGAAAAGGGGAATAGATTTTCTTTAATTTGTTTGGTAACTTATAGAAAAGGACAGGAAGGAAAAGGTATGGTTACTTAACAATATTAATTAATTCGATTGAATGGGGTCATGATTAGAAATGTCAAGGTTTGAGGAAGTCAAGAGTCAAAGTATCTTTTTTTATTATCAACGATCAGTTGATAACGTGGGATAAAGTACTAGATCTTTTAAACAATGTCAGCGGTACGAATCTTGACATTGTGAATGGAACAAATTGAGTTAGAAAGATCATCCCAATAACGAGTGATCCGAATTAGTCAGCCCATAAATTAGATACTACGAATAGAAAAAGCATATTTTTCATTGCATGATACAGATTTCAATATCCTTTTCATTTTAAGATACAATCATTTTATTAATTATTTTCAATCCAATTCGTTCCATTCATAACTTTAGGATTCGAATCTCTGACTTTACTTAAGAATATAACGTTTCATCCGCCTAGACTATCTGATTATTGGTTTTTTTTCTTCTTCTATTTAATACATTGTAACTAACAACATAAGAGTTTCCTTTACATTGTCGTGAACTTAGAATTTTCTTGGTTAAATGATATTTTTTATTCAATTATTTGTATTGAAAGCATTAAACATAATGATTAAATTTGGATAATTAGTGTATAATTACACATTTGACTCTGATATTAAATTCGACAATTCATTGGTTCGATGTCCATGTATATCGTCGCATCATAACATTGAAGGTGTTTAATTTTCACATAAATTTGATACCTTCATATTCATGCTATATGAATTTAGAGATGTTCGTATATTCATGTCGTGTAACGTCGAAAGTTTTCCACCGTTGGTTATATTTTCTTGCCTTCCACTTGGTCTATCGACGAGAAGAGAAAATGAGGAGAAAGGAAAGAAGGTGAGAGTAATACTAAATACATTTTCCTTTCATATTCTTATTTATTTTCCTTTCTTTTTGAAAATATTCATGCATAGTTTTGAACGTCAACTCATCTTATTCTTCAAAAATGAAAGGAAAAGTAGAGCCAACTTCCGAGTAATTTTCCTTTGCAACTTGCAAGGCTTTTGGTTAGGCTTTCAACTTTATAAATACATGCAATTTACCCCCTTAGTTCTCTCATCATCTCATTTCCCTTCGAAATATATAGAAACATGGGGTGTTTGCCGTTGTTATTGTGGTCTATAATGTCGATTTTGCTGGATTATCGGTCTAATTTTAATCTTTTTATCGATGCTTGATCGACTGATCATTTCATACATACGATGGAAAGCTAGACTTATAATTCAGTAAAGCCGACATTAACTTGACTCTCGATTAAGAGTGAGTATTTATTAGCTAGATAAAGAAATTAGATCAAGTGAAACTGACCACCATCAATTAATATCAATTTATCAAGTACTTTTAGCGAGTGTAAGGTGCTTTTCATTGCTAATAGCCCTATAATGTTAACTTTGCTGGATTATGAGTCTAGTTTAAATCTCTCCATCAATGCTTGATCAATTGATCCTTTCTTGCAGACGATGGATAGCTAGACTCATAATTCAGCAAAGCCGACATTAATTGGGCTGACAATTAAGAGTGAGCATTTGCTAGGTAAAGAAATTAGATCAAGTGAAACCGGCCATGATCAATTACTATCGATTTATTTAGTACTTTTAATATGTATAAGGTGTGTTTTATTGCTAATAACCTTATAATGTCGACTTTGCTGGATTATTATATT
Source organism: Hibiscus mutabilis (assembly GCA_019671005.1). Taxonomy (NCBI): domain Eukaryota; kingdom Viridiplantae; phylum Streptophyta; class Magnoliopsida; order Malvales; family Malvaceae; genus Hibiscus; species Hibiscus mutabilis. The sequence continues at coordinate 115,207 of CM033731.1, read as the reverse complement.
TAAAAAAAACATTTAAAACTTTTATCACATAATTATTTGAAATATAAGATCTTATTAAGTACATGAATGGGAATACATACTACAACTTTTATTCTTTGCTTTTTATTGAAACATAATTAAATTATTGGAAGATTGATTATTGATGATTATTTATCTTAATTTCAGAGCCTTTTGTTGAGTGTAACCTTCAGACCATGTCGAGTGGTGAGTGAAAGGACTTTGTTGGTCACTGCAACCTTCTGGTTCTTCACAACCTTAACCTCGTAATTCCGAACAACATTGATGGCCACTGTCTTCATCATCTTCAGACTCAATTCCTTGCCTAGACAAGCTCTTGGTCCGACCCCAAATGACAAATAAAGCTCAACGTCGGCTGCAGGTTTTTCGAAATCATCGTCTCCACCCTCCACCCTGCTGGTCCCGATTCCCTCATCGCTGCCTTATCCAACCGTCCTTTTCTTCCCGGGTCTAACCCCATCTTCATCGACCGCGACCCAGAAATCTTCTCTGTTCTTCTCTCTCTCCTCCGCTCTAACCGCCTCCCTTCCACCGCCCTCCGCCGATTTTCTATCCAGGAACTCGTCGAGGAGGCTCTGTATTACGGTGTTGAGCACGCCTCCGTTCTGCCTATTTGCCATCGCCGCTTCTGGGTATAGATGCTGCCATCGTCGATACTATATGCCCGGCTTCAGACGCTGTTCCTTCCACTTTCTCCGCCGGAGAAGATGGTTCACTCTGGATCGCTCACGGTGGTCAGATTTCAATATATGATCCCTATTTATCGTACACAGCCGCCGTGCGTACGCATCTCGATGATATCACCTCGATTTGTCGGGTATGGCCTGAGATAGCCGCTGTCGGATCCGAATCCACGTCGGGTCTCCATATCTACGACCTCTCCAGCGGGCACGATACCGGTTCAGTCCATTGGACTGACCGGGACGATCCACGGATATACAAGGCTCGAGTCAGCACCATCGCTAACTCACATGACTCGGTCTTCGTATGGTTCGATTGTCCTCATAGAGAAAACTGCGTCAACGCTTTGGGTTTCATCGGAGTTGAACCGTCAATCGGGAAGCGCCGCAAAGAACACAGTCCCCGGGAAGTTGACGTGGCTGCCGGAAACTAGTTTGATCATCGGAAGTTCAGTCACTTGTGCTCTTAATCAGTTCCCCGATTCCTGTGTTACTACTTGCTGTGCTCTTAATCAGTTTGATCCGTTTACATTGCTATATGTTGTATTTTATTATCACTTTTATATTTCCAGAAATTTTTTTATTCAGTTTGGCCCCTAAACTTTTCAAATATGATGCACATTATCCTAATTCATTAGTCTGTTATAAAAAAATCCATGTGTCATTCGAAGATGTCACGTAACATATAATATATATAAAAACTTCAAAAAAAAAAAAAAAAACATAATAACCTCTACCAATATTCGTTTGCCCCCACCAAATATTGTTTTACCTTTTATTTATAATATTTTTTAGAAAAATTAGTTTAATTATAAATTCTCCTACTTTTCAAACGGTATGTTTTGTCTTTAATCTTTAATTTTGATTTCATTCTTAATATTTGATTCAGATTAATTTACTAATAAATCAAATTATTATGATTATAAAAAAATAATAAATTCTTGCGGAGGAAAACACGGGCGAATAATAATAGTAAACACATTAATTGATTACAATTCGTATGTAAATAGTTGATAGTTTTTCCACAAAATAAAATCACTTGGTATTTCCCTATGTTTCTCCCTCTCCCTTGAATATCAAACAATGCAATTGCTAAAGCACGACCATAAAGACTTGATTGAGTATGACTAGAGGGAGAAATTATATCATGAGTCATTTCCGCAACATTATTTATGTGACCAATCAATAAAAAACATTCATCTCATTATTTTTTTTAGATAAACTACACCAGTAGTCACCGAACTATGGTTTCATCCCTATTTTGATAAACGAACTATTTTTTTGGAAAAAACATTACTAACGTTATGTTTCCTTCTTATTTTGGTCACCGGCTGTTAAAAACTTAACAATTTTGCTGACGTAGAATTTTATTTTATTTTTTTAATTTTTCATGTCATTTTTTCTTCTCCCCGTAAGCAATATATGTTATTTTATAATATTTTTATTCAAACTAATAAGATGGTGACACATGTCACTGCTTATTAGTGGAATAAAATGAATAAAAAATCAAGCCCCTTATGTAGCCAGAGAGATTCACTTGGTAAAAACTGTTTTTAAAATTAATTTACAGTCATATATGAAGATTCACTTGATAAAAAATATGACATGAAAAAAAAATTATGAGATGAATAATTTTTATTGGTTTGTCTCATAGATAACGTGACGATAATAACTCATGATATAATTTCTCACGGAGACATAGAAACAAAAGTATTTATGATGTCAAGTGAACCCCAACCAACCACCAATAATAGAATAATATTCATATAAAAAACAATTTTATACAACTATTATTTGTATTGAAAGCATTAAAAAATTTTCTACACCATAATTATCTGGTTTGATATAATTATATATACGAGCGCAAGGATGGTTCGGGAATTGATTTGACCCTTAAGCTTTCATTTATTATTATTATTATTATTATTATTATTATTATTATTATTATTATTATTATTATTATTCAATAAGTTTCTAGTGAAGTTTATTTTATTCTGGTCATGATCAGATGTTTGAGTTCAAATTTGAACTTCTATGATTATTTAATTTCTTGTTCAATTACATTAATGAAATAAAAAATTGTGTCAGAACTCGAATGTATACTTGTGCGCGTAAATGAGTAATAACATTTTTTTTAGCTAAGTAGTAAATAAGTTTTATTAAGAGCAAAAGCCATGAATATGTGCCTAACCTAGATTAGAGGAAAATAGTACACATACCCAGGCCACAGATACAGAGAACTCGATACAAGCATAACATCAAACTTTCAAACCTCAACGTCGATACAATAACAACCAAGTACAATAACAACCCACGGGGACACCCACCCCAATCATTGGTTAGACGCTTAATCCACTAATGAGAGTTTTCGGTACTATTTAACCCCACTACCATTAGGGCACTTGGATGGAGTATTCGGTACGCCGTATAAACCCCTCAACATCCAAGGCGACTTATTTACAGTGTACTCAATCCTATGGCTGGTCAACTATATCCGATAACAATTTTAAAACCACATCACTTGCCAATATAATTAACCAAATAACATTTACCTCACTGTTTTAAACAAGCATTAACCAAAACACTTTTCTAAAGCAACAACCATGCTTTAAACCACAAGTATAAACCATACTTACAAGGATCACTTACCATGTGCATCCTTTCAGCAAAACATGCTTAAAAAAGTATATCCAATACTTTAAAATATGTTTAACAGTATGTAAATCAAAACAAGTGCATAAAACCACTTAACACTAGCACGACCGAGAGAGTAAAACCACTTTATACTTACTTCCGAGTCTAGGTAAGCATTTCAAGCTCTACCTTAACTCCCAAAACTCTGTTCCTAAAATATCAAACGATTTAAACCACATTTTCACTCACCGATACGCGAAACCTCGATTCGCCGACGCAAAATCAAGTATCTGAAGCCTCCAACGCTTCTCCAATCACTTCCGGATCAACCTCCCTTATTTTTACAAAAAAACAACAGAGGATTAATATATCATTATGCATTCTAAACACATCAGCTACAATCCTTCTCGGATTCCCACAAAACCTTCACAAATAACCCTCCGCAACAACCGAAAACATAACCAAAACACTTCGATTCACAACCCAGCCAACATCTATCAATCTAAAATCACTTTCAACATCAAAACACATCCAAAAACAGATCTAAAAGAACCTACCACCTCCAGCAACCTTACAACCACAAGAACACCACAAAACCTCAAAACTAACAACCTAAACAAATATAGATTCTTAAGTTTCGAGATTCCATTGATAAAAATCACTTATCAAAATTATTAAACATCCAAAATATAAATCAAAGCATCCTTAATTACTAGAAATCAGATCCAATTCGTGAATCAACTATTTTCCCTCAAATAACTCAATTAAACATTAGAAAATCATCAAAATCATATTAGAAACACAAAAAACAAGGATCAAATGCTTGGGAATTTCAATAAAAAACCATACAATAGAGGAGATCTCGGACCTTACCCCTATCGTGAAGTTTCTCCCTCAATTGATTTGTGAAAAGCTAAGAAAACACAAGATTTCAATGAGATTTTGCATAAACAATCTTTATAAAACAATTTGAAAAAATAAAATCAAGTTAGAAATCACCTCACCTCTGGAAATTTGATGAAAATGTGGTTGTTTAGATGAGGAGAGAATGGAGAGAAAAAGTTGAGAGAAAATGACATAATTTTTGTTTTAGAAAAATAACTAACTTTTTAACAAAATCCTCTTTAATTACTAATTAAACCACATGTTAAAATCAGTTAAATCAAGGGAGAAATCATCAGAAATCAATTGGTAAAATAGCTCCTTAAAGATTCTAAGTATTTGACCCTTTTTCATTTTAGTCACTAAAAAATTAGAGTTTTCAAAATTCTCATTTTGGTCACTAACCGAAATGTCCATCTTCCAAAACCCATTTTTCAAAATTGATTCTACCATTATTAAGTACATAATTAATAATGATTTTTAAGCATTTTTCCATAATTTTTCCAACACCAAAAATATTCGATCCCGAAGCCGACTTGAATCTCTACTATGGTCCAACGGATCGTCTAATAACCCATTAAACCGTTAAGCCCTAAAATCGGGGCGTTACTCAAAATTTACCTGGAGGAAACTGGTGAGGAAATTGTTTCAACATATCTGACTTGCGTTCTTACGTGGCCTTAAGCCACAACATGCCCAATAATTGGTCCAAAAACCTCCTTAAGCCAGAACTCACATTTGCTTAACTTAGCATAAAGCTTATTAGCCAACAACGTCTGAAGCACAATTCTCAAATGTCTATCATAATCTTACTCGGTACAAGAGTACACAAGGATATCATCGATAAACACAATCACAAACTAGTCCAAAAACTCATGAAACACACGGTCCATCATGTCTATAAAAGTAGCTAGAGAATTGGTCAAACCAAACGGCATCACAAGAAACGCGTAATGTCCGTACCTCGTACGGAAGGCTGTTTTGGGCACATCCACCTCATTCACCTTTAACTGATAGTACCCCGACCTCAAATCTATCTTAGAAAACACCGAAGCTCCCCTGAACTGATCAAACAGGTCATCTATCTGTGGTAAGTGATACTTGTTCTTTATTGTAAACTTATTCAGCTGCCGGTAATCTATACATATCCGCAATGTACCATATTTCTTCTTAACAAATAGCATCGGATCTCCCCATGGTGAAATACTGGGTCTAATGAACCCACGGTCAAGCAACTCCTGTAACTACATTTTCATCTCCTTCAATTCCATTGGAGCCATACGGTACGGAGCAATGGATACAGGTACCGTACCTGCAAAGACCTCGATGCCAAACTCTACCTCACGATCAGATGGCAACCCTGGTAATTCCTCTAAAAAAACACTCAAAAACTCACATACAGTGCGAACATCTTGCACCCTCAACTCCTTTGATCCAAGATTCATAACATAGGCAAATAAACCTGACATCCTGAATCCAACATTCGACTTGCTTCCAAAGCCGAAAAAACACTAGACAAAAACTTGGCATTCTCGCCAACAACCATCACCTCATAATCATCCGACAACCTCAAGAATATTCGTTTGGTCTCAAAATCCACCACAACCCGATGTTCGATTAACCAATCCATACCCAAAATCACATCAAAACCATGAAATGGTAACTCCATCAAGTCCACGGTAACACATGTCCCTGGACCATCAGCAGAAACCTACGATACAACCTTCCAACCACGACTGTCTCCCCAAGAGAACTAGTCACTCTAACACCCACATTAAGAATTTCAACAGACATATCAAGCAGCTCAGCATGCTCACTCAAAATGTATGAATGAGTAAAACCAGAATCGACCAACGAATACAATGACAAAGACTGTAGGGTAAAAGTACCTGCAATAATATCAGTGTTATTGCAACCCTCGCGGTGCGCATACACCCTAGTCGGTCCACCTCCCTCATACATGATAGCAACAATATGAGCCACAGTCCTCTATCCACCATCTTGATGCTACTGTTATGGAACCGTATGCAATGTCTCTCAGGAACTTGTCTGATTTTCTCGGCTTAATCGAATTCGATCCATATTCTTCCACCATAAAAGCCGTCAACGCATCAAACCGATCTTCGGCTTTGGTTTCAGATCTTCTTATCTCGTCTCGTCTCGATGAAATGAACCTGTATAGAAAATCATCTAGGATTCTCAACCTATTGGCCAGCTTCTTCTCTGTACCGATTTGAAGCCATTTCTACAATTTCCATATCAATTGAGGCACAACATTTCTATAAATCAAAGCGCCATCTATGTCGCGCAGCGCCTCTGTGATTTCATCAGTCGTCAATTCGGCCGATAGAGTTTTAGGGTCGAACCCTATTGCCAACAAGCACATGTAGTCATAGTGGAACCGACCAAGCACATCTTGGAGGTCTACTTCGGTTCCAAGTCTCTGAAAGTGATCGAGGACCGAGATGAGACTTCCCTCAATCACTTGCTGGAGAATTCGGTCCATGTAGGCTGCAAAATTCTTGTTGTACTGGAAGAATGACAGAAATGCCTTCCTGGTCCTCTTTCATACATGCGAATTCGACACGACGAATCCATCATAGGTCTCGAGGATTTGCTTGAGCTCCAGAGCATTGTCATAGCTTTCATGGTTTTGCACAAAATGTGGTTGATGTTCGTAGGATTGGCAGTGACGAGGAAGTCTAAGCTCGGGAACCAAGGTCCCCGGATCTTGAACGTGCCGCCGTTCGACTTGAGCACATCAGTGAAGAAATCAAGCATTCCATTGGCATTGGAAGCCAGTGTAGGCAACATGCCTACAACAGGCCAAATCCTGACCGTGGAGTTTCTGTTCCTATACCAATGTCCAAGACACAGACAAAGGACAACTGAGAGAATTGCTTCAACCATGTCCACTTCCATGATTTTCTCAGACAAGTTTTTTGTGTTTGTTGGTTCCGATGATGTCCCATGGCATATCAATGCTTCTCTTTTTATACACAAGCCGAAAGGGTCTCCATCAAACTATTTCTTTTCCCTCGTTTCTTTTTTATGAAATTGGTTATTACAAAATAAATTATTAATTACTATTAATAAAGTCCAAGTCAAATAATTACAATTTCTTGCTTTGCCGTCGATCAACAAAAATATTTTATGCAAAAAAATATTAAATCAATATATGATCATAGGTGGAATGGAAAAAGGCATTATATAAATATATTTGTATTATGCTCTAAGTTCAAGTAATAATGTTTTTGTTTATTTATTTAAAATTTAATAAAAATATGATTATAATATTGATAATACCTTATAATAAAAATTGATAATTTTTCAATTAGATTAAGGTCGAATTTAAGTTAAATTCCTTATAAATTTCACCATCCATGCCTTTTTATATTATTCTAAAATAATATAATTGGGGACGCATTACTTCTGCCTAGAGGTTGAAAATGGGTCATTCAGTTCGATTTTGGTTCGGGTCAGACTATATTCAGTTTAACTTCGGTTTGGGGCTGGTTCGATTTTAGTTCGGGTTTATGGTAATTTCGGTTTGGGTATTGGGTTGGGATTTCGGGTTCGTTGTTTTTGGGTCGGTTATTTTTGGGTCGTTTGATTTCGTGCCGGGTCAATATCAGGTTTTCAGGCCAAGTTATGTTTTTTCACCCTATATATGACTTTATATAGCATATATATTTGCCTGTTTTGCGAGTTATGCGGCAGCTCATATCTCATCTTTATTTATTTATTTTATTATATTTTCTTTATTTCATGTTGCCTTCGGTTTGGGTTAAGGTCCATTCGGTTCGATTGAAATTGGTTTGGGTCCATTTTCGATTCAACGGAAATTCAGTTCGATTTTAGTTCAGTTATTTCGAATATTAGATAAAATTCAGATCATTATGTTCAGGTCGATTTCGAATCTCTATTCGAATGGATCAATTCGGTTCTCAGGTCTCAGATCAAGTTTGTCAGGCCTACTTATAACAACCCATGTCTCCTTATATTCTTACTTATTGTATTGGAAATGTTTGTTATTTTTAATCTATTACTGAAAACGTAAGTATGATTATTCAAAGCAATGGTAGTTAACAACTAATTTTCAGGTGTAGTTTGGAGAATCCTTTGCTACTGAAAACAGTCCGCGGCCACGACACGACCCCGCTGCAGAGCAACAACAGGTGCAGCACCCTGCCCACCTCGAGCCATCAACGGACAATCACGCCTCTGATGGTCGCCTGACCCACAACTCCAACAAGCATTAGCCACCACAGGCGCAGGTGCCTGACCCTCCCTAGCCAAACACGGGCAATCTCGCCTCATATGATCTCGGGATCCACAAACCCAAAAGGTGCTGAACGGTGCTCTAACCTGGGCACCATGCACCTGGACTCCACGTCCCACAACACCTCCGCCATGTCTTGACTCCGGGCGAAACCTTCTGTCACGGTGTCTCTTGGCCTGACCACCGCTATAACCCGAATCAACAGCTCTCTTACCCGAGCTAGATCCTCACAATCCAGAAGTTAAACCCAAATTCTGGTCCACATCCTTGGCTCGCAAAACCAACACATCAAAGGATAAACCAGCACCAAAAATAATCCTTAAAAGGCCATTTACAACCCAAGAGCAAATAATGAAACATGCTCAAACAGGGAGTTCCACAAAACATCTCCCAAAATACAACAAGTACCCCATTGCCATTATTCACTATAGTATAAACCTAAACATACTTTGGAAATAAGTTTTGCCAAGATCCCCTTGCTTGTTGCTGCCTTCCAAGGCCTCAATTATTTGCATTGATGGACAACAGAGCGTAAGCACACAAGGCTTAGTGAGGAATGCTAAAAAACAAACACCATCAATGTATTTAAAACCATTTACATAACATCATCCTTTAAAACATCATCATGCCCTTTTAGAACATGCACTTTACATCGTTAAAAACCAGCATATTAAACCATATGCTACATGTATCATTAATCAACAGCAAATCACATTGCTAACCCTCTACTTAAGCCTTCCCATGCATTACTACCAAATGCAAAGCTTAAGGAGAAACATGTATAAATCACATTATACATCATAAAACATTCCAATGATACATTAACAATTATATTGGCTTTTAAGTGATCATTAACGGGTCCATTAACAAAATAGTTCATTGGATACATAGATTCAACAAGTGTTGACCCAACACTTCAAGCCATCTCAACCGGAATATCGATACAATCACAATCGCGGTACAATAACAACCGGGTACAATAACAACCCACGGGGACACCCACCCCAATCATCGGTTAGACGCTTAATCCACTAACGGGAGTTTTCGCTACTGTTTAACCCCTTTACCGTTAGGGTACTTGGATGGAGTATTCGGTACGCCGTATAAACCCCTCAACATCTAAGACGACTTATTTACAGTGCACTCAATCCTATGGTCGGCCAACTATAATCGATAACAATTTTAAAACCACACCACTTGCCAATATAATTAACCAAATAACATTTACCTCACTGTTTTAAACAAGCATTAACCAAAACACTTTTCCAAAGCAACAACCATGCTTTAAACCACAAGTATAAACCATACTTACAAGGATCACTTACCATTTGCATCCTTCAGCAAAACATGCTTAAAAAGTATATCCAATACTTTAAAACATGCTTAACAGTAGGTACAATGTAAATCAAAACAAGTGCATAAAACCACTTAACACTAGCACGGACGAGAGAGTAAAACCACTTTATACTTACTTTTGAGTCTAGGTAAGCGTTTCAAGCTCTACCTTAACTCCCAAAACTCTGTTCCCAAAACATCAAACGCTTTAAACCACGTTTTCACTCACCGATACGCGAAACCTCAATTTGCCGACGTGAAATCAAGTATCTAAAGCCTCTAACGTTTTTCCAATCACTTCCGGATCAACCTCCCCTATTTTTACCACAAAACAAAAAAGAATTAATGCATTACAATGCATTCTAAGCACAACAGCTACAATCCTTCTTGGATTCCCACAAAACCTTCATAAATAACCCTCATTAACAACCGAAAACATAACCAAAACACTTTGATTCACAACTCATCCAACATCTATCAATCTAACATCACCTTCAACATCAAAACACATCCAAAAACAGATTTAAAGCAACCTACCACCTCCAACAACCTTACAACCACAAGAACACCACAAAAACTCAAAACTAACAACCTAAACAAATAGAGATTCTTAAGTTTCGGGATTTCATTGATAAAAAATCACTTATCAACATTATTAAACATCAAAATATATATCAAAGCATCCTTAATTACTAGAAATCAGATCCAATTCCAATCAACTCTTTTCCCCCTAAATAACTCAATTAAACATTAGAAAATCATCAAAATCAGATTAGAAACACAAAAACAAGGATCAAATGCTTGGGAATTTCAATAAATAACCATACAATAGAGGATCTCTCGGACCTTACCCCTATTGTGAAGTTTCTCCCTCAATTGATTTGTGAAAAGCTAAGAAAACACAAGATTTCAATGAGATTTTGCATAAACAATCTTTATAAAACAATTTGAAAAAATAAAATCAAGTTAGAAATCATCTCACCTCTGGAAATTTGATGAAAATGTGATTGTTTAGATGAGGAGAGAATGGAGAGAAAAAGTTGAGAGAAAATGACATGATTTTTGTTTTAGAAAAATAACTAACTTTTTAACAAAATCCTCTTTAATTACTAATTAAACCACATGTTAAAATCAGTTAAATCAAGGGAGAAATCATCAGAAATCAATTGGTAAAATAGCTCCTTAAAGATTCTAAGTATTTAACCCTTTTTCATTTTAGTCACTAAAAAATTACAGTTTTCAAAATTCTCATTTTGGTCACTAACTGAAATGTCCATCTTCCAAAACCCATTTTTCAAAATTGATTCTACCATTATTAAATACATAATTAATAATGATTTTTAAGCATTTTCCATAATTTTTCCAACACCAAAATTATTCGATCCCGAAACCGACTCGAATCTCTACTATGGTTCAACGGACCGTCTAATAACCCACCAAACCGTTAAGCCCTAAAATCGGGGCGTTACTCAAAATTTACCTGGAGGAAACTGGTGCGGAAACTGTTTCAACATATCCGACTTGCGTTCTTACGTGGCCTTAAGCCACAACATGCCCAATAACTGGTCCAAAAACCTCCTTAAGCCAGAACTCACATTTGCTTAACTTAGCATAAAGCTGATTAGCCAACAACGTCTGAAGCACAATTCTCAAATGTCTATCATGATCTTACTCGGTACAAGAGTACACAAGGATATCATCGATAAACACAATCACAAACTAGTCCACAAACTCATGAAACACACGATCCATCATATCCATAAAAGTAGCTAGAGAATTGGTCAAACCAAACGGCATCACAAGAAACGCGTAATGTCCGTACCTCGTACGGAAGGCTGTTTTGGGCACATCCACCTCATTCACCTTTAACTGATAGTACCCCGACCTCAAATCTATCTTAGAAAACACCAAAGCTCCCCTGAACTGATCAAACAGATCATCTATCCGTGGTAAGTGATACTTGTTCTTTATTGTAAACTTATTCAGCTGCCGGTAATCTATACATATCCGCAACGTAGCATATTTCTTCTTAACAAACAGCACCGACGCTCCCCATGGTGAAATACTGGGTCTAATAAACCCACGGTCAAGCAACTCCTGTAACTACATTTTCATCTCCTTCAATTCCATTGGAGCCATGCGGTATGGAGCAATGGATACAGATACCGTACCCGCAAAGACCTCGATGCCAAACTCTACCTCACGATCAGATGGCAACCCTGGCAATTCCTCTAAAAAAACACTCGAAAACTCACATACAGTGCGAACATCTTGCACCCTCAACTCCTTTGATCCAAGATTCATAACATAGGCAAATAAACCTGACATCCTGAATCCAACATTCGACTTGCTTCCAAAGCCGAAACAACACTAGACAAAAACTTGGCATTCTCGCCAACAACCATCACCTCATAATCATCCGACAACCTTAAGAATATCCGTTTGGTCTCAAAATCCACCACAACCCGATGTTCGGTTAACCAATCCATACCCAAAATCACTTCAAAACCATGGAATGGTAACTCCATCAAGTCTACGGTAACACATGTCCCTGGACCATCAGCAGAAACCTACGATACAACCTTCCAACCACGACTGTCTCCCCAAGAGAACTAGTCACTCTAACACCCACATTAAGAATTTCAATAGACATATCAAGCAGCTCAGCATGCTCACTCAAAATGTATGAATGAGTAGAACCAGAATCAACCAACGAATACAATGACAAAGACTGTAGGGTAAAAGTACCTGCAATAATATCAGTGTTATTGCGACCCTCGCGGTGCGCATACACCCTAGCCGGTCCACCTCTCTCATACATGATAGCAACAGTATGAGCCACGGTCCTCTATCCACCATCTCGATGCTACTGTTATGGAATCGTATGCAATGTCTCTCAGAAACTTGTCTGATTTTCTCGGCTCAATCGAATTCGATCCATATTCTTCCACCATAAAAGCCGTCAACGCATCAAACTGATCTTCGGCCTTGGCCTCAGATCTTCTTATCTCGTATCGTCTCGATGAAATGAACCTGTACAGAAAATCATCTAGGATTCTCAACCTATTGGCCAGCTTCTTCTCTGTACCGATTTGAAGCCATTTCTACAATTTCCATATCAATTGAGGCACAACATTCCTATAAATCAAAGCGCCATCTATGTCGCGCAGCGCCTCTGTGATTTCATCAGCCGTCAATTCGGCCGATAGAGTTTTGGGGTCGAACCCTATTGCCAACAAGCACATGTAGTCATAGTGGAACCGACCAAGCACATCTTGGAGGTCTACTTCGGTTCCAAGTCTCTGAAAGTGATTGAGGACCGGAATGAGACTTCCCTCAATCACTTGCCGGAGAATTCGGTCCATGTAGGTTGCAAAATTCTTGTTGTACTGGAAGAATGACAGAAATGCCTTCCTGGTCCTCTTCCATACATGCGAATTCGACACGACGAATCCATCATAGGTCTCAAGGATTTGCTTGAGCTCCAGAGCATTGTCATAGCTTTCATGGTTTTGCACAAAATGTGGTTGATGTTCGTAGGATTGGCAGTGACGAGGAAGTCTGAGCTCGGGAACCAAGGTCCCCGGATCTTGAACGTGCCGCCTTTCGACTTGAGCACATCAGTGAAGAAATCAAGCATTCCATTGGCATTGGAAGCCAGTGTAGGCAACATGCCTACAACAGGCCAAATCCTGACCGTGGAGTTTCTGTTCCTATACCAATGTCCAAGACACAGACAAAGGACAACCGAGAGAATTGCTACAACCATGTCAACTTCCATGATTTTCTCAGACAAGTTTTTTGTGTTTGTTGGTTCCGATGATGTCCCATGGCATATCAAAGCTTCTCTTTTTATACACAAGCCGAAAGGGTCTCCATCAAACTATTTCTTTTCCCTCGTTTCTTTTTTATGAAATTGGTTATTACAAAATAAATTATTAATTACTATTAATAAAGTCCAAGTCAAATAATTACAATTTCTTGCTTTGCCGTTGATCAACAAAAATATTTTATGCAAAAAAATATTAAATCAATATATGATCATAGGTGGAATGGAAAAAGGCTTTATATAAATATATTTGTATTATGCTCGAAGTTCAAGTAATAATGTTTTTGTTTATTTATTTAAAATTTAATAAAAATATGATTATTATAATAATATTGATAATACCTTATAATAAAATTTGATAATTTTTCAATTAGATTGAGGTCGAATTTAAGTTAAATTCCTTATAAATTCCTCCATCCATGCCTTTTTATATTATTCTAAAATAATATAATTGGGGACGCATTACTTCTACCTAGAGGTTGAAAATGGGTCATTCAGTTCGATTTTGGTTCGGGTCATTTCGGGTCAGACTATATTCAGTTTAACTTCGGCTTGGGTCTGGTTCGGTTTTAGTTCGGGTTTATGGTAATTTCGGTTTGGGTATTGGGTTGGGATTTTCGGTTTGTTGATTTTGGGTCGGTTATTTTTGGGTCGTTTGATTTCGTGCCGGGTCAATATCAGGTTTTCAGGCCAAGTTATGTTTTTTCACCCTATATATGACTTTATATAGCATATATATTTGCCTGTTTTGCGAGTTATGCGGCAGCTCATATCTCATCTTTATTTATTTATTTTATTATATTTTCTTTATTTCATGTTGCCTTCGGTTTGGGTTAAGGTCCATTCGGTTCGATTGAAATTGGTTTGGGTCCATTTTCGATTCAACGGAAATTCGTTTCGATTTCAGTTCAGTTATTTCGAATGTTAGATAAAATTCAGATCATTATGTTCAGGTCGATTTCGAATCTCTATTCGAATGGATCAATTTGGTTCTCAGGTCTCAGATCAAGTTTGTCAGGCCTACTTATAACAACCCATGTCTCCTTATATTCTTACTTATTGTATTGGAAATGTTTGTTATTTTTAATCTATTACTGAAAACGTAAGTATGATTATTCAAAGCAATGGTAGTTAACAACTAATTTTCAGGTGTAGTTTGGAGAATCCTTTGCTACTGAAAACAGTCCGCGGCCACGACACGACCCCGCTGCAGTGCAACAACAGGTGCAGCACCCTGCCCACCTCGAGCCAACAAAGGACAATCACGCCTCTGATGGTCGCCTGACCCACAACTCCAACAAGCATTAGCCACCACAGGCGCAGGTGCCTGACCCTCCCTAGCCAAACGCGGGCAATCTCGCCTCATATGATCTCGGGATCCACAAACCCAACAGGTGCTGAACAGTGCTCTAACCTGGGCACCCTGCACCTGGACTCCACATCCCACAACACCTCCGCCATGTCTTGACTCCGGGCGAAACCTCCTGTCACGGTGTCTCTTGGCCTAACCACCGCTATAACCCGAATCAACAGCTCTCTTACCCGAGCTAGATCCTCGCAATCCATAAGTTAAACCCAAATTCTGGTCCACATCCTTGGCTAGCGAAACCAACACCTCAAAGGATAAACCTGCACAAAAAATAATCCTTAAAAGTCCATTTACAACCCAAGAGCAACTAATGAAACATGCTCAAACAGGGAGTTCCACAAAACATCTCCCAAAATACAACAAGTACCCCATTGCCATTATTCATTATAGTATAAACCTAAACATACTTTGGAAACAAGTCTTGCCAAGATCCCCTTGCTTGTTGCTGCCTTCCAAGGCCTCAATTATTTGCATTGATGGACAACAGAGCATAAGCACACAAGGCTTAGTGAGGAATGCTAAAAAACAAACACCATCAATGTATTTAAAACCATTTACATAACATCATCCTTTAAAACATCATCATGCCCTTTTAGAACATGCACTTTACATCGTTAAAAACCAGCATATTAAACCATATGCTACATGTATCATTAATCAACAGCAAATCACATTGCTAACCCTCTACTTAAGCCTTCCCATGCATTACTACCAAATGCAAAGCTTAAGGAGAAACATGTATAAATCACATTATACATCATAAAACATTCCAATGATACATTAACAATTATATTGGCTTTTAAGTGATCATTAATGGGTCCATTAACAAAAGAGTTCATTGGATACATAGATTCAACAAGTGTTGACCCAACACTTCAAGCCATCTCAACCGGAATATCGATACAATCACAATCGCGGTACAATAACAACCCACGGGGACACCCACCCCAATCATCGGTTAGACGCTTAATCCACTAACGAGAGTTTTCGCTACTGTTTAACCCCTCTACCGTTAGGGTACTTGGATGGAGTATTCGGTACGCCGTATAAACCCCTCAACATCTAAGGCGACTTATTTACAGTGCACTCAATCCTATGGCCGGCCAACTATAATCGATAACAATTTTAAAACACACCACTTGCCAAAATAATTAACCAAATAACATTTACCTCACTGTTTTAAACAAGCATTAACCAAAACACTTTTCCAAAGCAACAACCATGCTTTAAACCACAAGTATAAACTATACTTACAAGGATCACTTACCATTTGCATCCTTTAGCAAAACATGCTTAAAAAGTATATCCAATACTTTAAAACATGCTTAACAGTAGGTACAATGTAAATCAAAACAAGTGCATAAAACCACTTAACACTAGCACGGACGAGAGAGTAAAACCACTTTATACTTACTTCTGAGTCTAGGTAAGCGTTTCAAGCTCTACCTTAACTCCCAAAACTCTGTTCCCAAAACATCAAACGCTTTAAACCATATTTTCACTCACCGATACGCGAAACCTCAATTTGTCTACGTGAAATCAAGTATCTAAAGCCTCTAACGCTTTTCCAATCACTTCCGGATCAACCTCCCCTATTTTTACCACAAAACAAAAAAGAATTAATGCATTACAATGCATTCTAAGCACAACAGCTACAATCCTTCTTGGATTTCCACAGAACCTTCATAAATAACCCTCATTAACAACCGAAAACATAACCAAAACACTTTGATTCACAACTCATCCAACATCTATCAATCTAACATCACCTTCAACATCAAAACACATCCAAAAACAGATTTAAAGCAACCTACCACCTCCAACAACCTTACAACCACAAGAACACCACAAAAACTCAAAACTAACAACCTAAACAAATAGAGATTCTTAAGTTTCGGGATTTCATTGATAAAAAATCACTTATCAACATTATTAAACATCAAAAATATATATCAAAGCATCCTTAATTACTGGAAATCAGATCCAATTCGCGAATCAACTCTTTTTCCCCTAAATAACTCAATTAAACATTAGAAAATCATCAAAATCAGATTAGAAACACTAAAACAAGGATCAAATGCTTGGGAATTTCAATAAATAACCATACAATAGAGGAGATCTCGGACCTTACCCCTATTGTGAAGTTTCTCCCTCAATTGATTTGTGAAAAGATAAGAAAACACAAGATTTCAATGAGATTTTGCAAAAACAATCTTTATAAAACAATTTGAAACAATAAAATCAAGTTAGAAATAACCTCACCTTGGAAATTTGATGAAAACGTGGTTGTTTGGCCGAGGAGAGAATGGAGAGAAAAAGGTGAGAGAAAATGACGCGATTTTTGTTTTAGAAAAGATAACTAACTTTTTAACAAAATCCTCTTTAATTACAAATTAAACCACATGTTAAAATCAGTTAAATCAAGGGAGAAGTCATCAGAAATCAATTGGTAAAATATATCCTTAAAGATTCTAAGTATTTGACCCTTTTTATTTTAATCACCAGAAAATCACAGTTTTCAAAACTCTCATTTTGGTCACTAGCCGAAATGTCCATCTTCCAAAACTCATTTTTCAAAATTGATTCCACCATTATTAAATACATAATTATAATGATTTTAAAGCATTTTTCCATAATTTTTCCAATACCAAAAATATTCGATCCTAAAATCGACTCAAATCTCTACTTTGGTCCAATGGACCGTCTAATAACCACCAAACCGCTAAGCCCTAAAACCGGTGCGTTACACTGCCCTTGATTTTCAATCCACACATCATCTTTTTTTAGCTCGGATTCTTGCAGCCTTGTGAAACAAGGCAGTGTTCGCATCTCCCAGCGATAACCAGTCCCTCGATTTTTGCCTCCATAATTCCTCCTGGATTTTTAAGGCCTCCCGCAGCTCCCAGTTTGTAACTCTAAGTTTTTCCAGCACCTCATTATCAAGCATGACCCCATTCTCGGCTTCTTCTATTTCATTTATCTTTTCTTCTAAATTTTTTACCTTTGCATGAAAATTATCGCAAGACTCGTGGTTCCATTTTCTTAGAGCCCCCTTCAATTTTCTGAGTTTAAGAGTAAGATCGACCCTTCTTCCACTCTCATTCCCAAGGACCTCCTTGATAATCATTTTGCAATCCTCTTTTTGAAGCCACCCATTTATAAACTTAAAAGGCTTAGGCCCCCAGTCTTGATCCCCTGACCTCAAAAGCATCGGTGGTCGATCGCTTCAACACAAGCTGAACTAAATCTTTTACCAACAACAACCACTTGTCATCAATCAAGAATCTATCTAGCCTGCTTCTTCTATTAACTGGCCCGAACCAAGTGAACTTCTTGCCTATCATCGGTAAATCAACCAAACCACACCTGGAAATAAATGAGTTGAATTCTACACTTCCTGCCAGCAAATTAACACATCCACTTCTTTCACTTTTACAACAAACCGCGTTGAAATCTCCTCCTACAAGCCAATAGTTCGAGTCTCTATTCCTTAACTCCACCAATTCATCCCACAAAACAAGTTTCTCCCCTGCGTTGTTCGGAGCGTAAACACTGGTCACTGTTACACTTATCCCCAATTCCACCCAACATCCCTTCAATAAAATAAATCTCTGGTTTATCACATTATTCATGATTTTGAACTTACTGTTATCCCATACAGCAACAATGCCTCCAGATCTTCCCACTGCCGGTGATACCCTGAAATCCAACTTGTCATCGTACCATATCTTTCGGATATCATCTCGCATCACACTCGATTTCTTAGTCTCTTGCAACATAACCAAGTCCGCCTTGTGTTCCCAGATTAATCTTCTAACGGCTAAAGATTTACCAACAGCCCCCATTCCACGCACATTTCCAGGTTAATACTTTCATTGATCTGGAAAATCTCGACCTACTTATAATAGGGCTATGCTACCTCTAAACGCTCAATATCCTTAACCGCCTCGTTCTCATCGCCTTCAATGTGGACACCCAATTTTAATGTCTTCCTAGCTTCTCTAGTTGCCAATATCCACCGAGCAGATAGGTCTGTATCGGATAGTGATCTTCCTGAAAGCTCTGAGGAATCCAAGAAATTTTTCTTTGATTTTGATTTACTCCGGCTGATCACCCTGTCTCTCTTTTTACGTTCCAAATCAGACAGGGCTTTCTCTTGATAGTCTAAAAGCGAGCCGTACCTCCTGTCTTTCTTCCTTCTTGTCTCAGGATTTAGCTCAGGGAAAAAAGACCTCTCCTCTTCTCCTTCGCTCTGATTTATCAAGCTCTCCTCCTTTAGAAAACGACATATTGTTCCTTTCGTCCACCGAAGCGCCCAACTTGACTTGCTTTTTGAGACTGGACTACTAGGCTTACTCGGGTTTGGGGACAAGCCCATGCACGTAATATCATCCAAAACCCGGGAGGTGACACAGTCAAGACCATTTTGACCCATCCAGCCTCAGCTTTAATAGTTACTTTATCCAAAAACTGTTGATCTACCTCCATATCGATAATGCTGTCACCTTTATTTAGTTGATTGGGATTAACGCTGGCCGCCTTTTGTGAGACCAAGGAATCTATGCTGGCCAGTATTTCTTCCTCGGTCAATCGCCCATCTTTCACGTTTTTGTTGGGTTCAACGATATTGTTTCCAATACAAATCTTCATCAATGCGTTGTCGGCCTCATCCCTTGTCTTTTCTTTGCCGGAGCACCCTGTCGGAGTGCCCTCTGAAGATTGAATATCAATAGGATTACCGGAACTGTCAGATTCATCTTCACTATACACATGGGATATTTTACTCTTTTCTGGGTTCAAACTGTCCACTTTCTAATTTGCTCCCTTTGCCATGATACTTCTCACCAATTTGCCTTCCCAATGCTACCCCGATTGATTCAACCGGAAGTGGATTCCTCCTCTTTGCGATTGCTACTGTTATCTTGCTTCCATACAAAATCGACCCATTCGTCCTATCGATTACGCTCTGCACATCCGTATTATTTTTTAACCTGACAAAACCGAATCTTCTCCCCCCTGCTTTGTTTTGTTGCAATGAACGCGTCTGTAACCTCCCCATATCTTCCAAAGGCAAACCACAACCCTTTCCAGTGTAAGTGTCTTGGGAGGTTGTCGACGAACAGCGACACGAGTTCTCTCTCCGGCGCCATTTTTGCTGCCATTCTCAAGTGAGGAGGGTCGTTTTGCTAGAATAAATGAGTAATAACATATTATTCTGTATTTGTATTTGTACCCGTAAACGAATGAAAGAACAGAAATTTAAAGTAATAAAACGAAATTTAAATATAATTCCTTATTAAGCTTAATTAATCATCTCAGTTCTTCACAAGAAATGTTTACCAAATTCATATATAATTAATTGAGAATATCATATAGAGGACATTGACATTACATTTTATAATTGTAGGTATCACCCGAACTGAATTACAGAGCAAACACAAATATTCTTGGTTTAGAATTTTAATAACGATCAAAATCATAAAATAACGACCATAACATCATGTTACAGTTGATGTTTTAATTGCCAATATTGATATCAGCGGGACTCATCCTCGGGCTGAGACAAGAAAGTAGTATTCGGCATTCCGATCACCGCAATAATTCAATAAAGGCCCCATTAGCCTTTCCGCAGCTCTCGATTGGGTTCATGTTGGTCGATGCCTCATATGATTGACACCCACTTAACCGGATCTACTCGTTAGATTCAAGAACTCAAATAAACCGGACTCAAGTTGCTTCTTTGTGCGGTCCGTTAACTAATTGTCTGAAATCCATGTCTGCAACATCCATGCATACACTGTATGAGGCGAAGTCGAGAATTTTACATTCGAAGATCAATGTAAATTTATAAATTTTTTATAAATTTTACCTGTAATGAGACTGAAATCAGAAGGCACAAATGCTTCATATTGTCTAAAAACATGGGCAGGTTTCAGGCTTGGAATTCTTGTTCCATGTCCACGGTAATGGCAAAATAACATGTCACCGGCTTCGGCCTGGCTCACTATCTTACACAAAGCCGCCTTAATGTTCACCTCGGATGGAAAAATGACCGATGACGACTCTTCTCTCGCTGCAGCCGGTGTGAAGCACGGATACGACAGTCTAAGGCCGTCCCACATATTCAAGATACAAATCGAATACGACTTGGGTATATGCGAGAAAGAATATAATTAAAATTAATTGAGCACCAGGTTAATCTTGATTTAATTCATTTATCTGACAAATACTCACTCTTAATTGAACCAGGTTAATCTCGATTTTGCTGGATTATGACCCTAATTTTTCCTTTACTTTCGAACAATGATCTGTTGAACGAACAATGAAGAAGAGATGAAAAATAGACTCATAATCCAGCAAAGTTGACATTATGGGGCATTGGAAAACACTTGATCATGACCGATTTCAATCGGTTTAATTCATTTACCCGACAAATGATCACCCCTAATTGAGTGTCAGATTAATCTCGACTTTGCTGATTATGAGCCTAGTTTTCCTTCACTTTCGAACGATTAGTCGAACGACAATGAAGAAGAGATGAAAACTAGACTCATA
The DNA here is from genome assembly GCA_019671005.1 of Hibiscus mutabilis. Classification (NCBI taxonomy): domain Eukaryota; kingdom Viridiplantae; phylum Streptophyta; class Magnoliopsida; order Malvales; family Malvaceae; genus Hibiscus; species Hibiscus mutabilis. The sequence goes on along the minus strand of CM033731.1, from coordinate 93,623 downwards.
ATCCAGCAAAGTCAGAATTAAGCTAGCTAGATTAAGTAAGATATAAAGGGGGAAATATGAAGAAAAAAAAACATAGGGCACACTGGCAAGCACCCCTTGTATTTGTAATGTTGGGTGATGGGGGAGGCAAGAAGTAAATCGTATGTATTTATAAGCTTCAAAGTGCAAGTAGTTTATAGTTTTTCCACAAAAGAAAATTACTTGGTATTTGCCTAAGTTTTTCCTCTCTTTCTTGGATACCAAAGCAAGTCCGGCTTTTCACACATGTACCAAACACATTACACCGAAACGTAAATAATTTCACAGCAATTGCTAAAGCACGACCATCTCAATAGTCTTGGTTTATTTCCTTTCATCTTCTTATTTATTTCCCTTTCACATTTTCCCTTTATTTGTTGAAAATATCCCTACATAATTTGAATGTTAATTCATATTCTTCGGTAAAGAATTTGTTCAAGATATATATTTTCTTGATTAAATAGAGATGTATTATATTTTAGAGGCAACTGTAGGGATTCAAACTCATACAGATAGAACAACATGAATATCCTTAATCACTCGACTAATTAATGAATCTCGAATTTGTTCAAGATATATTAATTTCACGACCCCTATTCAAACTCACTGGAAAATTACAAGAAAAGGGGAATAGAATTTCTTTAATTTGTTTGCTAACTTAAAGAAAAGGACAGGAAGGAAAAGGTATGGTTACTTAACAATATTAATTAATTCGATTGAATGGGGTCATGCTTGGAAATGTCAAGGTTTGAGGAAGTCAAGAGTCAAAGTATATTTTTTATTATAAACAACCAGTTGGTCTAGTGGGATAAAGAATTGGATTTTTTAAACAAGGTCAATGGTACGAATCTTGACGTTGTGAATGGAGCAAATTGAGTTAGAAAGGTCGTCCCAATAACGAGCGATCCGAAATAGTTAGTCAATAAATTAAATATTAGGGATAGAAAAAGCATCTTTTTCATTGCAAGATACAAATTTCAATTTTCTTTTCATTTTAATATACAATCATTTTATTTATTATTTTCAACCTAATTCGTTCTATTCATAATTTTAGGATTCAAATCTCTAATTTTACTTAAGAATATAACATTTCATCCGGCTAGACTATCTGATTATTGTTTTTTTTTTTTATTTAATAATTGTAAATAACAACATAAGAGTTTCCTTTACATTGCTGTGAACTTAGTATTTTCTTGGTTAAATGATATTTTTATTCAATTTTTTGTATTGAAAGCACTAAACACAATGATTGAATTTGATAATTAGTGATAATTACACATTTGACTATGATATTAAATTCGACAATTCATTCGTTCGATGTCCATGTATATCGTCACATCATAACATTGAAGGTGTTTAATTTTCATATAAATTTGATACCTTCATATTCATGCTATATGAATTTAGAGATGTTTGTATATTCATGTCGTGTAACGTCGAAAGTTTTCCACCGTTGATTATATTTTTTTGCCTTCCACTTGGTGTATCGACGAGAAGAGAAAATGAGGAGGAATGAAAGAAGGTGAGAGTAATACTAAATACATTTTCCTTTCATATTCTTATTTATTTTCCTTTCTTTTTGAAAATATTCATGCATAATTTTGAACGTCAACTCATCTTATTCTTCAAAAATGAAAGGAAAAGTAGAGCCAAATTCCGAGTAATTTTCCTTTGCAACTTGCAAGGCTTTTGGTTAGGCTTTCAACTTTATAAATACATGCAATTTACCTCCTTAGTTCTCTCATCATCTCATTTCCCTTCGAAATATATAGAAACATGGGGTGTTTGCCGTTGTTAATGTGGTCTATAATGTCGACTTTGCTGGATTATCGGTCTAGATGAAAAATACATTATTTTGACCAAAAAGTATACTTTAGGTACCTATATTGATAAAATATATATATTTTAGGTACTTACTTTGAAAAAAAACTACTTTAGATACTTATTTTGACCAAAAAGTATACTTTAGGAACCTAGATGAAAAATAGGTACTTATTGTATTTTTTAATCAATGCTACATGTCAACTTTTATGAACCTAGATGAAAATATATATATACTTTTTCAGATTCTATGCAAACAAGGCATTGGGTTCTTTGCAAACAAGAGGTTTTCAAATTATTTCATTGGGTTCTTTTAACATGTTTTTAACTAGAGCCGGTTTCGGGCACCTCTGAAAAATATATATACTTATTTCGGGTCAGACAATATTCAGTTTAACTTCGGTTCAGGTCTGGTTCGGTTTTAGTTCGGGTTTATGGTGATTTCGGTTTGGGTATTGGGTTGGGATTTCGGGTAGGTTGATTTTGGGTTGGTTATTTTTTTATCACATTTGATTTGAAATAAAGGGTCAATCGGCGGCAGGTTTTTTGAAACCAAGTTATGTTTTTTCACCCTATATATGACTTTATATAGCCTGTATATTTGGCTGTTTTGCCAGTTGTGCGGCAGTTCATATCTCATCTTTATTTATTTATTTTAATATATTTTCTTTATTTCATGTTGCCTTCGGTTCGGGTTAAGGTCCATTCGGTTCGGGTTAAGGTCCATTCGGTTCGATTGAAATTGGTTTGGGTCCATTTTCGATTTAAGTCAAAATTCTGCCTCTTTCGATTCGGTTGGGCATAGATTATTTTCGATATTAGATAAAATTCAGATCATTATGTTCAGGTCGATTTCGAATCTCTATTCGAATAGATCAATTCGGTTCTCGAGTCTCGGGTCAAGTTTGTCAGGTCTACTTATAACAACCCATGTCTCCTTATATTCTTACTTATTGTATTGGAAATGTTTGTTATTTTTAATCTATTACTGAAAACGTAAGTATGATTATTCAAAGCAATGGTAGTTAACAACTGATTTTCAGGTGTAGTTTGGAGACTGGTATATGTTGTACAAAAAATTATTAAACTTCAATTTATTTCTTATCATCAAATAATTACAACTGCGATCTATTAGAATGTTTCGAGTAGTTATAATCAATCTATTAAAAAAATACTTAGGACCATAAATTAAATATGATTTACTTTGGTCACATGTTTATCCCTTCTTGATTTTCCTTAATTCTACTGTTTCAGTTGCATTACTTGTAATTAAAATAAAAACTAGTTGCTCAATAATGAAATTAGGACCATATAAAAAGAGAGTTAAAAACTAGTGATGATTAAAAAATTTATACCCGACGGGTTGTGACTCGATCTCATCCTATAGAAGATTTTTTTTTTTAGGTACTTATTTTGAAAAAAAAACTACTTTAGATACTTATTTTAACCAAAAAGTATATTTTAGGAACCTAGATGAAAAATAGGTACTTATTGTATTTTTTAATCAATGCTACATGTCAACTTTTATGAACCTAGATGAAAAAATATATATACTTTAGGAACCTATTTTAACCAAAAAATACTTTATATACTTATTTTGACAAAAAATATACTTTGACTAAAATTTATTTTAGGTACCTAAATAAAAAAATGGGTAAATTACACCAGTAGTCACCGAACTATGGTTTCTTTCTTATTTTGGTCACTGAACTATTTTTTTTGCATAAACATCACTAACGTTATGTTTTCTTCCTATTTTGGTCACCGGCTGTTAAAAACTTAACGGTTTTGCTGACGTGAAATTTTATTTTATTTTTTTAATTTTCCATGTCATTTCTTCTCTCTCCTCGTAAGCAATATATGTTATTTTATAATATTTTTATTCAAACTAACAGGATGGTGACACATGCCACTGCCTATTAGTGGAATAAAATGAATGAAAAATCAAGCCCCTTATGCAGCAAGAGAGATGGTGACACGTGTAATTGCCTAATAGGATGGTGACACGTGTAATTGCCTATTAGTCGAATCTCTGGTAGTTAAAGGGGCTTGATTTTTCATTCCTTTTATTTCACTAATAGGCAAACAAAAATGTGTCAAAATCTTGTTAGTTTGAATAAAAATATTATAAAATAACATATATTAGAATGTTTCGAGAGAGAAAGAAATGACATGGAAAATTAAAAAAATAAAATAAAATTTCATTTACAAAAAAATGTTTAGTTTTTAATTTTCCTTAATGACTAAATAGGAAGGAAACATAACGTTAAAACTAGTTGCTCAATAATTTTTGCCAAAAAAATATAAAAAGAGAGACCAAAATAGTTTTGATTTGACCTCTATACTTTTAATTATGGTAATATAACCACTTAACTATGTAAGTAGTCTCAATGTAACCACCTGCTGCTAAAACCTAACGGAAGGAGTGACGTGATAGTTAGTAAAATTTATATAATTACGGACAATTATTTGCCATTATCATGTTGTATTCCATAACATCAACAAACTCAATTTCAAACTCATTGTTTTTTTATAAATAAATAAATTCAAATAGGCTTTCGTGTTTTTACACATTTTTATAAGTTCTTTTATAAGTTCAACTAGTTTTTTTTTTCATTTGAAAAATCCATGTTTCCTGACATATATAGGACGGATCATCGATATTTGATTTAACAGATTCAACCAATTAATCAAACATATTTAAAGAATAAAAACAAGTATTTTACAATTTATGGTGGAAAAGATTAAATTGTAAGTCGAATCAAGTGACCTCTGGCTCTCAGTTTAATTGGATAATTCAATCACTTTAAAAAATAAAAAATAGATTAATAATAAAAAACTTTTATGAAATTAAAAACATATTTTAAAAATAGGAAAATTAAAGAATATATATATATATAGTCAATTAAATGAGGAAACGAATTCAAAAATAATGAAAAAAAAAAACAATTCTTTTCTTAAAGAATCGACGAATATTTTTTAAAACACAAAAATTCAGTTTTAACCGATTTTGGTTTTCTGCCGGTTTTGGTTGGTTCTGTATTTTTTTATTCAATCTATATGATTAAATCGTCAAACCAATCTGTTTTTTTTTTTTTGTTAAACAAACAGGTCGGTCCAATTTAATTTTTATAACCATTGAATTTGCTGAGATATTGAACATATAAGATCGAAAGCCAAGATGATGTCGACTTTACTAGATTATGAATCTATATCAAGAGAAACTAAACTCATCATAATCCAACAAAATCGATATTATAGGGCTAAAACAACTAAAAAGCATATGATTATGATCAACTTCAATCGATTTAATCCATTTATCTGACAAATACTCACTCATGATAATCTCTTAATTGAGCACAGTCACGAACAATGAAGTTAATCTAATCCAGCAAAGCTTTGCTTGGGATTATGACCCTAATTTTTCCTTTACTTTCGAACAATGATCTGTTGAACGAACAATAAAGAAGAGATGAAAAATAGACTCATAATCCAGCAAAGTCGACATTATGGGGCATTGGAAAACACCTGATCATGACCGATTTCAATCAGTTTAATTCATTTACCCGACAAATGATCACCCCTAATTGAGTGTCAGATTAATCTAATCCAGAAAGTCTTTATAGGGCTTGATTATGAGCCTAATTTTTCTTCACTTTCGAACGATTAGTCGAACGGACAATGAAGAAGAGATGAAAACTAGACTCATAATCCAGCAAAGTCGGAATTAAGCTAGCTAGATTAAGTAGGATATAAAGGGGGAAATATGAAGAAAAAAAACATAGGGCACACTGGCAAGCACCCCTTGTATTTGTAAAGTTGGGTGATGGGGGAGGCAAGAAGTAAATCGTATGTATTTATAAGCTTCAAAGTGCAAGTAGTTTATAGTTTTTCCACAAAAGAAAATTACTTGGTATTTGCCTATGTTTTTCCCTCTTTCTTGGATACCAAAGCAAGTCCGGCTTTTCACACATGTACCAAACACATTACACCGAAACGTAAATAATTTCACAGCAATTGCTAAAGCACGACCATCTCAATAGTCTTGGTTTATTTCCTTTCATCTTCTTATTTATTTCCCTTTCACATTTTCCCTTTATTTGTTGAAAATATCCCAACATAATTTGAATGTTAATTCATATTCTTCGGTAAAGAATTTGTTCAAGATATATATTTTCTTGATTAAATAGAGATGTATTATATTTTAGAGACAACTGTCAGGATTCAAACTCATACAAGATAGAACAACATGAATATCTTTAATCACTCGACTAATTAATGAATCTCGAATTTGTTCAAGATATATTAATTTCACGACCCCTATTCAAACTCACTGGAAAATTACAAGAAAAGGGGAATAGAATTTCTTTAATTTGTTTGCTAACTTAAAGAAAAGGACAGGAAGGAAAAGGTATGGTTACTTAACAATATTAATTAATTCGGTTGAATGGGGTCATGCTTGGAAATGTCAAGGTTTGAGGAAGTCAAGAGTCAAAGTATATTTTTTATTATAAACAACCAGTTGGTCTAGTGGGATAAAGAATTAGATTTTTTAAACAAGGTCAACGGTACGAATCTTGACGTTGTGAATGGAGCAAATTGAGTTAAAAATGTCGTTCCAATAACGAGCGATCCGAATTAGTTAGTCAATAAATTAGATATTAGGGATAGAAAAAGCATCTTTTTCATTGCATGATACAAATTTCAATTTTCTTTTCATTTTAAGATACAATCATTTTATTAATTATTTTCAACCTAATTCATTCTATTCATAACTTTAGGATTCAAATCTCTAATTTTACTTAAGAATATAACATTTCATCCGGCTAGACTATCTGATTATTGTTTTTTTTCTATTTAATAATTGTTAATAACAACATAAGAGTTTCCTTTACATTGCTGTGAACTTAGTATTTTCTTGGTTAAATGATATTTTTATTCAATTTTTTGTATTGAAAGCACTAAACACAATGATTGAATTTGATAATTAGTGATAATTACACATTTGACTATGATATTAAATTCGACAATTCATTGGTTCGATGTCCATGTATATCGTCGCATCATAACATTGAAGGTGTTTAATTTTTTTTCCTTTGCAACTTGCAAGGCTTTTGGTTAGGCTTTCAACTTTATAAATACATGCAATTTACCCCCTTAGTTCTCTCATCATCTCATTTTCCTTCGAAATATATAGAAACATGGGGTGTTTGCCATCTTTAATGTGGTCTATAATGTCGACTTTGTTGGATTGTGAGTCTAGTTTTAATCTCTCTATCGATGCTTGATCGATTGATCATTTCATGCAAAAGATGAAAAGCTAGACTCATAATTCAGTAAAGCCGACATTAACTTGACTCTCAATTAAGAGTGAGTATTTATTAGCTAGGTAAAGAAATTAGATCAAGTGAAACCGACCACCATCGATTAATATCGATTTATCTAGTACTTTTAGCAAGTGTAAGGTGCTTTTTATTGCTAATAGCCCTATAAAGTTAATTTTGCTGGATTATGGGTCTAGTTTAAATCTATTCATCAATGCTTGATCGATTGATCCTTTCTTGCAGACGATGGATAACTAGACTCATAATCCAGCAAAGCCGACATTAATTGGGCTCACAATTAAGAGTGAACATTTGCTAGGTAAGAAAAATAGATCAAGTGAAACCGGCCATGATCAATTAATATTGATTTAGTACTTTTAACGTGTATAAGGTGTGTTTTATTGTTAATGTCGACTTTGCTAGATTATTATATTTAAAAAAAACTTTTATCACATAATTATTTGAAATATAAGATCTTATTCAAGTACATGAATGGGAATACATACTACAACTTTTATTATTTGCTTTTTATGGAAACATAATTAAATTATTGGAAGATTGATTATTGATGATTATTTATCTTAATTTCAGAGCCTTTTGTTGAGTGTAACCTTCAAAACATGTCGAGTGGTGAGTGAAAGGACTTTGTTGGTCATTGCAACCTTCTGCTTTTCCACAACCTTAACCTCGTACTTCTGAACAATATTGATGGCCACTGTCTTCATCATCATCAGACTCAAGTCCTTGCCTAGACAAGCTCTTGGTCCGACCCCTAATGGCAAATAAAGCTCAACGTCGGCGGCAGGTTTTTCGAAACCACCGTCCCCACCCTCCACTCTGCTGATCCCGATTCAATCGCTGCCCTATCCAACAATCCTTTTCTTCCTGGGTCTAACCCCACCTTCATTGACCGCGACCCAGAATTTTTCTCTGTTCTTCTCTCTCTCCTCCGCTCTAACCGCCTCCCTTCCACCGCCCTCCGCCGATTTTCTATCCAGGAACTTTCCGAGGAGGCTCTTTATTACGGTGTTGAGTCACGCCTCCGTTCTGCCTCTTTGCCATCGCCGCCTCTGGGCATAGATGCTGCCATCTTCGATACTATACGCCCGGTTTCAGACGCTGTTCCTTCCACTTTCTCCACCGGGGAAGATGGTTCACTCTGGATCGCTCACGGTGGTCAGATTTCAATATATGATCCCTGCTTATCGTACACAGCCGCCGTGCGTACGCATCTCAATGATATCACCTCGATTTGCCGGGTATGGCCCGAGATAGCCGCTGTCGGATCCGAATCCACATCGGGTCTCCATATCTACGACCTGTCCAGCGGGCACGATACCGGTTCAGTCCATTGGACCGACCGGGACGATCCACGGATATACAAGGCTCGAGTCAGCGCCATCGCTAACTCACCTGACTCGGTCTTCGTATCGTTCGATTGTCCTTATAGAGAAAACTGCGTCCTCGTGATTGATAAATCAACGCTTTGGGTTTCATCGGAGTTGACCCGTCAATCGGGAAGCGTCGCCAAGAACACAGTCCCCGGAAAGTTGACGTGGCTGCCGGAAACTAGTTTGATCATCGGAAGTGCAGTCACTTGTGGGGCATTTGGTTACTCCGGTTACATTAGGATATGGGACCCGAGAAGTAAGGAGGTGGTTTGGGAAACAAACGAGCCGGGTTCGGGTCGGAGCAGGAGGTTCGTTGACTTGTTCGCCGACGTCGACATAGATGATTCGGTCCTCTTCAAGGTATGTTCAAAATCCGGGGACTTGGCAATGGCAGATATTCGAAAAATAGAGGATGTTCCTTGGGTATACGTGGAAGATACAAATCCCAGCATGAGAGAAACCAGCTATGGTGGAAATGACGTCCGTTTACATTGCTATAAGAGGCAGGTTTTCGTGGGGAAGGATGGAGGACTCAAGGTTTGGTCGAGACAACGGATTGTATGAAACAACGGGAAACATCCAATACCGAAAACCGAAGACACGAGGTGAGCTTCAAAAAGGAATAATGTGGATAAAGAGGAGGATGCGCAGAGAGGGATGATGAAGAGAATTGAAGGAGGCGGGGAGCGATTGTTTGTAAGCAGAGAAAATGTGGAAGACACGAAAATCGTCCGGATTCATTCTGTTAAAAGTATTCATGTCCGACACGTATATCAGATATTTGAATAGATTCATATCAGATATAATTTCAAGTACCATCCGAGTTCATTAGTACAAAAATCGGGTCTCCGAAGAGAGGCTTTCTATTCTTCCCATAGTTTTGTTATTCTCTTATGATGAGCTTAGTAAGAAAATCATGTTCAGCAACAATATCCAAAGTCCAAGATTACCGATTAAGATGTTATAACAACGATCTCGGCACAGATTCGGATGTGTGCAAACATAATCGATACTCAATGCCAGCAAATATAAAAGTAAAGAATCAAAACTATAAAATAACGGTCGTTAACAAACACGGAGAGAATCAAAATTATAAAACCGAGATCATTCTTGTAACAAAAATGTACTCCGAAATGGTTTAATAGTACAACCAGTACCAGGAAAAAAGCAAAGATAAGATTACCAAATAAACTGATAAAGAAACGCCATGATTAGGTAGTAAGCTCCATTATAGCAGAAACAATGTCACCATCGGCAGCCTTGAGTGCCTTGACAGCCTTTGACCTAGACACTCCTGCTTGTGTCATGACCAATTCAATGTCCTTGGGCTCAACACCCGTCTCATCCATTTCTTCATCATCCTGGACATTGGTTGATGTCTCGGGCTTTGAAATCACATTGCTTAGATCCGGAGCCTTGAATTGCTCAGCAGCTTGAGTCTGTAGTTGTGAGCTTAAGTCCTCGATCTTAGCCTCTCCGAATATTACGTACGTATCTGATGCTGGGCTCTTGAACACATCTGGTTTCGAGATGACAAATAAGATCTGAAATCAACAAGGATAATTAGTTATCAAATACACAAACATAATACAATCCAGAGATTAGTTTAGTTCAAATTTAGGTTTCGGATCTCAATGACTTAGGACCCTTTTGCATCAAAAGAATTCTGATTGTGATGCATGTATTGTTATTGTATATAATGAATACTATCATGGTTAGTCTAGACAGTGGAAAGAATCGAAATTACAAAATATGAACTTAATGGCAAGCTAGGATTTCCGTTTAAAAACGACATGAAAAGGGGACTTACATTCTTGCTCTTCTTGACAGTGACCCGGCTAACACCAGGAATAGGTTTCATCCCAAGCTTCAACATAGCTTTGCGACTCTTCTTCTCACTTCGGCTTTGCTTTGACCTACCAGCTCCATCGCCCTCTCCATCATGATGTCCTAGGACATAAGACAATAAAAAAATATTATACCATTGTGGATAACTCTTTGACCTGTTATTTTCCCCAAATGTGAATTCTAAATCCCACAATCCATAGACGAAACACATAAACTCATCTTATATTGTTTTACCTGTAATTTTTATCTTTTCCATTAACTTAACCTCTAATAAGAGAAGAAAAGGCAATATCAAACATTCAAACCTTTCAGTATTTGCGTATTCAACAAGAAACTTAAAACCAGAAGGAAACGACAAATGTTGGCCATATATAAAAATTTATACACAAGAATATATTTCTCAGTATTCGAGTAAATATTAGGCTCCCGGGCTACTAGGGTCAAGGATTAAGATACCCGAGCTCAACTCAACAATATAGAACAGTTTTGAACCAAGTAGGTTGGGTACACATAAGTACTATAAAACACACAGCTTAGAAGTAAGACACTATTTTTACATGATTGAAATTGCAGGGGTTTAATCTCAGGACAAGGAGTCTCACATTCTACCAACAAATCACATGGCTTTTGGCTTAAAAGTAAGACCATGTAGGAGCAAAATCGAGTCAATCCAAGTCAAAAGATATAAAGCTTGCATTTTGAAGATCAAACATATGCATTCATGGTTCAACAAGCTGAAATCGATATTAAAATACATGTATTCGGCTAGATCGACTAGTTCAACAATTTGAGCTCGAGTTACATGGTAAGTCAAGCTGGAGTCATGGAGCATATCTAGAAATCAGACTCAGAGACAAGTGAACCTTAAAAGACCGGTTAAGCATATTTCCTAATATGAACCGAAGATCAAGTAAAATTCCACGAACTATAATATTGGCATCATTCAAATTATTTTCACCCAAATCTCTTAAAAATAAGTTCAAAAAATGATTAAGAAAATAATGGAAAATGGATATTCACCTTCGGCATCATCTTCATCGTCTTCTTCTTCTTCTTCTTCCTCGTCGTCATCTTCAACAACAGGTTGCTCCGACTGTAAATCAGAAAGAAAAAATCAATAAAAAAGCAGAAAATCAAAATCAATAGAAAAGAATAAATCTCAATTTCAGGGAAATATACATCGATTTTTTGCTGGTCGAGATGAGCGGCGAGGATCTCTTCGATCTCTTTGTTGGTCTGAGCAGTCATGTTTGTTTGAGTTGAGAGAAAGAAGCAGAAGCAGAAGAAAATGTAAAAGCAAAACCCTAAAACCCCCAAAAATAAAGCGGCGATCTCTGTTAATTAATCTTTTTTGGGCCGATTCCATATCACCTACAAGGCTATAAGCCCAAAACATTAATATATATTGGTCCCAAACCATATATCCCTAAATTTCGATTTGATTTAATCGAGTCTTAAAAAATATTATAATTGTCACATTATTTTATTAATCCAATATAGTTTAGATGTAGTTTTCATGTTAAGAAAATTTTTATTCTTCTCTCAAGAAAAACTCTCTCTTCCTTTTAAGAAAACTTTAGGGTTTTGAGTATAAACCTTGAGAGGTTACTCTTTATCCTTAAAAGAAAGATAAATTAGTGAATTATAAAAAAAATAGTATGAATAGCTAAAATAATTGATGTAGACATGATTTATAAGTCGAATCACTTTAAATTATTGTGCAAATTGTTTATTCTTCTTTATTGTTTCCACAAAATTTCTAAAAACAAATTCACCCTCTTTTAACATATACAATTGATTAATTCGAGTTCAACAAATATGAGTAACAAGTATTTGATCAAAGTTCGAAGACATTACTTTCTGAAATAATCAAATAAAAAATAGAAAAATGGAAGAGAAAAAAACACTAGGAAAGAAGTATCTAAGCTCTAATTTGATATGATATTGATATATATCTTGCCCAACCATATAGTATATTTTAAGTTTGATTAACTCATATAATTATTAGAATCGATATTTGATACGATTGATTTCAAATTAAAAAAAAACACATTTATAACTCTACTTGTATTCTCGTTCACAAGTTGGTTTATCTAATAATAATAAAATAATTTAATTAATTGTAAAACTAGTTGAGTTATAATTTTTCACCTTCGTATAATTTTTTATTAAATAGAGAGATATTATATTCTCAAGACAGATGTCATGATTTAAATTATATAAGATGAGGGCTACATGAGCACCCTTGGTCACTCAACCAATTAGTGGTTCTCAATTTTTTTACCTCAACGTGGTTTTGTTAAGGCATAATATTAAAAATGACTTTTAAGTTTGACTGGATAATTATTTTGGTTTCTATTTTTTAAAGACTTTAACCCTCGACGTTTTATTTTGGTTAAAATGGTCCATTCGTAGATGAAAATTGTTAGTCAATTAACAATAAACGTCTTGAAATAACTTGAAAAAAAGACACATCAATAAAAAATAATTTTATATTTTATATAATTTTATAAGATTAATTTTTGATTCATGTGTCGTTTTGTCAAGTTAATATATATTTGGCTCATGTAAGCTTCACATGTCATTTCAAGTTGTTGACTGTTAGCTGATTAACGATTTTTGTGTGGATCATTTTGACAACAAAAAAATCAAATTAACTATACAATCAAATATTTGAGACATTTTTTTTCTTCGAAATTTAACTTTCTGTCATTATACAAGGATGGACCATAAATAACGATTTATTAGTACGACGCTCCATCCATGAAAGTTCAAATTTTGTCAAACTTTGGTGTTCTACTGCTCACCTACTAACATGTACCATATGTTAATTAGGAAACAAACAATATTAATTATTGGCTTCGTCTTTGTACCTAACTATTACATGTTCACACATGGAGACATATTCATAATTTCTATTAAAAAAATATGAACCGGAATTAATAAAATTTGATCTGACCATTACATGTGGAGTGCCCTACCATTCCATTAGTTATAACGTCAATGAGTTCACATACGAGTTTATGGACGTCATTGCACATGGTAGCTTTGAACCAAACTAGTATGTATGTGTATTGCATGCGCAACAATGGCAGCCGAGCACAACAAATCCCAACCGAGATCGATGGCGAAGGGCACCAAGAGAGCTGTTCTTGTGGGTTGCACCTACAACAAGACCTGGTTCAGTTTGTATGGATGCATAAATGATGCCAAGATGAACGACTTCATTGTCAACCGGCTTGGATTTCATAAAGAGAATGTTAAGGTCCTGACCGATGACCGGTGCCGGGGATCACGTCGGCTATTCCTACGGGTGAAAAGATCAGGGATGCACTTTCTGAAATGGTGGAAAGTGCTGAAGCAGGGGATGTGCGGCTTTTCTATTTCAGCTGACATGGAACGGCGATTCCGGTCTATGTACCTGGCCAGCCTTACAGGGAAGAGAAAACAATCGTGTCTTGTGATTTGGATCTCATCACCGGTATAGCTCCTTATTTCCCATTATACATGTCTTTTGCTCGATCGATGTAATTGATTAAGCATGGCGTGTACAGGCATGCAGATGAAGGATCTAGTTAACCAGCTACCGGGAGGCGCGACGTTGACGATCGTTGCGGATTCCAGCTACAGTGGCGGTCTCATTGTCGGATGTAAAGAACAAATCGGATCCAATGCAATGATACCACTTCCTAAATCAAATGCGATATTGGTCAGGAAAAGCATCAATTTCAACGTCCTCCGTGGTATCAGAAGTATAGCATCGGTTCCGACCGACCTACCAACGGATTGGAGCCTGTGGCAAGACGATGGAATTCTGCTAAGCGGGTGCGATGCGATCGAGACATTGTTCGACGTGGTCCTCGGAGGAGATGCGTATGGGGCATTTACCAATGCATCGCTGAAAGTGCTCGGGGACCCCAAGGATTATCCTGCAAATACAACACTTGTGCATGAAGCTAGAAAGAAATTGAAGGAGGATGGGATCGGAGTTGATCAGAACCCTTGCCTTTACTGCAATGATGCCTATACAAGTGAACCTTTCTTGGGTGGCTTGTCCAAAATCTCCGATCGAAATGAATAGAATGTGCTACATATGTTCATTGTTGTGAACTTGTACTACTTTCATAAATTTGTCACCCAATGTTAACTTTTTAAATCACCCTTCATTCTTAAATTCGTTTTTGATGCAATGAGATTCAAGATCTTTTAATTTTATAATAGACATTTTTTATGAACAACGACATTTGGATTTTATTAAATACTATAAAAGATATTACAAATACAAATACATAAAAAAAAGAAAAAAAAACTTTTTTGTGGCATAGAGTACGGACCGGAAGAGGATATTTGGAAGATAGTGCAGCGTTTTCGTGATACACAACATATGAAGACTTTTTTGTGGCTGGTTTGTCTAGGCCGGATTATGACAAATCAGGAGAGGGTACGGAGACACTTTTTGACGAATGATCGTTGCGGATTCTGTTGTACCGAAGTTGAGGACATTAACCATGTGTTGCGGAAATGTCCTAACGCTTTTTGTTGTGTGGAAGGAGTTAGTTAAGCCACAGCTGCTTGATGAATTCATGGCTCTCAATATTAAGCAATGGATAAAGGCTAATTTGTCTAATGATGCAACCTTTGCGCGGGATAGGAGCAACTGGGACCTCATGTTTGGGGGAATCTGCTGGTTTCTATGGCTCCATCGAAACTTGAGGGTTTTCGATGAGCAAGGTGATGAGCAATGGTCGGTTCTTGCCCGGGCTCGTGTGTGGCTAGAGACGTTGAGTTCTGCATTGGATGTGGTTTCTCATGATCGGGCGACGGGGAGTGGATTGCACGATGTGTGGCACGTTGGATTCCACCACCTGAGGGGTGGGTGAAGCTTAATACTGATGGTGTGGATTGTCGTGAAAATGGTTATATGACATGTGGTGGCCTTATTCGAAATCATACCAGGCTTTGGTTGTCGGGTTTTGGAAAATTCATAGGGATTTTTTTGAGTTTAGAGGCTGAGTTATGAGGAGCTTATTTCGATCTGTTGCGACACTAGGAGGCAAGGTATCGCCAAATTATTCTTGAGATAGATAGCTTGAACGCCGCGGAGATTCTTAAGATTGGTATATTTGGTCAATTATATAATAGATTTTCTTAATCGAATACCATTGATGTTGTGGTATATATGGTCAGTCATAATTTGTAGGTTCATTACGTGAAGTGTAATTAGAGTACCTGCTTACACTCTACAATTCTAAGCAACGGCAAAATTAATGTAATTACTTTTTTGACAATGAAAATTAATGTAATTACTTAAGTATACACTCTTCATAATTCAATTATAATATTATTATTGTTCAAAAAATATTGTTATTATTATTACATGTTAGAGTATTTTTATAATAAATAATAATAAATTTTAATATAACATGAACTCTTTTTTACAACATTAACTTTATACATATAACATGTTCTGTTGGTGGCTAGGGGTAGCCGAGTCGAGCTCGAGTAGTGCTAAGTTCGACTCGGCTCGTTAAGATTTTGAGTCGACTTTGAGTTATTTTTAACGAGTCTGAGAAATCTGAGCTCGACTCAGCTCGTTAAGAACTCGAGTCGAGTTCGAGCTTGATTCGAGTCAAGTGTTGACCGATCTTTGACCGTGTCGGGCTCAAGTAGCTCGCCATCTGTCACGTTTCATTTAAAGCCCTATCAAGAAAAAACTTTGATACACAAGTTGTGTAAACTCAAGTTTGTTAATTTTAGGGTTTAGGGTGTTAGTTTAGGGTTTAAAGGTTTAGGTTGTTGGGTTTAGAATTTAGGATTTTAGGGTTTATATTTTAGGGTTTTAAGTTTAGGAATTTAGATTTTAAATTATAAAAAATAAAAAATTTAGTATATTATATTTTCGAATAGCTCGCGAGCTTTTCGAGTCGGGTATCAAGTTGCTCGGCTCGGCTCGTTAAGAACTTGAACCGAGTTCGAGCTCGAGTAGCTCGCGATATGTCTCGTCTCATTTACAACCCTATTGGTGGCCTTTTGGCGATTGTCTTTCATCTTTGTATGGCATCTTTTGGGTGCTTTGTTTTTTCCTTAATAAAAAGCATTATTCATTGTTAAAAAAAATGTTATAATATTTTATAATAGGAATAGAAGATCTTTTGCTCGGCAAATAAGATTTTATTGAATAAAAAGGTCATACAAAAATTTTGACCTAATTTGTGCGCCTCATTAAAAACTTCTTTAAACCTAGATGGATGAAAATAGTACAACACAACTTGGTATGAGATCTACATCAACCGAAAACACGAAAACAGCGAAAACATAGAACAACACAAAAACTTATAGCAATATTCCCATGCTGTAAAGCACGATTCAAAACCTGCTACCACCGAGCTATAAGCATCTCTTGTCTAGACCCCTAATGTTCCACTATAGTATTCTCAAAGTTATACCACTTACCAGTAAGACTAAGCTCCGATATTAGATCTCCTTACAGTTTTGCTCAGCCTCTTCCAGCTGAGCAAATTCTTTTATCACTTCTTCTTCATTTCCTCTGAACTGGATACCAAAATCCTTCTCCAATGCAATTGCCTTTCTAGCTTCAATAGTGTAGTTATCCCATCGTGCTTGCAGGTTATAAGACAAAAAACCGTCCTTCGTAAGGCTATCTGCTAACTTACTTGCTTCTCTCGGTACGTACTCAAATTTCACATTGCCAATCTTCTTCACCAAGTTATCTATGTCAACAAGATTTGGCCACCAATGCCAAGGGCGTTGCAACGGATTGTGCAACCAGTTCAACATCACCTTGCTGTTGGATTCTATAATCAACAAGGCTTTCCCTATCTATCATGCTTCGATAAACAATTCTAAAGCAGTTTTCACTGCTATCATTTTAGCAAATTCTGCTCCCATCGCTTCAGCAACATTCTCATGATGTCTTCCTCTATTCTCAAGACTCCACCACAACCTGCATGGAGCAAAAACATTTACTGCTGTTACTTCCAATTTCTCCTGCACCCACTTTCCAGTAAGCATAATAAAATTCTTTGATACCAACTCCGTTCTCAAGATAACGCTTTATCTTGGTAATCACTCAAGGAGCAATAAAGTTTCTCTTTAGCATTTCTTGTTGACAGTTCTGGAAAGAAATCTGTCGTCTTCTTTTCTTCTTATAGGGTTACCACTTTGACATAGCTTTCTCATTAGTTTCGGATTACTCTTGACCGTATTTTGATTATCCACATTTTTTCCCTCAAGGACTTATCACTTCTGGGCTCACAATTTTCAGAATTAGTCATATGTAGGCCCATGTAACTCAAGTCGTCCATAGCCCGATCAGACAAATTAGCTGGGCATTAACCCATCATCCTCAGAAGAGTCTTCAGAATTAGGATGGTCCACTCCTTCAACTATCCCCTTTATTGCCACGTCAACCCAACTTGTCCCTTTCTCAGTCTGGTTATCTGGCACACATTCCTTCTGTCTCAAAGTGTTTTTTCCATCCCCATGCAACATATTATTAACGTCTTGTTCAGCTCCTTCATGCACACTTCCTTTTATGTCTTTTTCCCCAATGTATCTCTTGGTATCCAAAACGGCTGGACAACAACTTTTAATGTCATCTTTTTCCAACGAAAAGTGCATTAAAGGAATCGTCCTCCACCGTAGGTTTACGCGCTAAACTCAACTCCGGCGAACCACTTTGACTGGAACTAGCCGACGATTCTGTTGAGCTATCTTCATTCGACTTTTCCTGGTCCCTTCTACTTTTCTCACTGATTTCCTGCTTCAGGTTATTTTCAGACTCGTCAGAAAAACCTAGTTCATAAACTCTAACCACATACATGTTCACTCCCACCTCCACTTCCACAACTTCCTCAATCTTCTTTGCTTGTTCAGTGGCAATGAGAATAGACACTTTCTCACAGTTCATTACTCTGTTGATATTTTCTCCAACAGCTTCAAGGTTTACCCAAAGAGCTGCTAACCTCTTAAGGGTTTCATAATTCTTGCAATGTAACGGCAGTCCCACCACTTCGATCCAGGTTACCCTCTCCTTCTGGTTAATGGGTTTCGACCATGAAAATGCTTTCTCAAAAATTTCCCTCAAGTAAGACCAGTTAACATCTTCCAGCATAATGAACAAATCTTCATCCTCAGTGGTAAGCAGAAACATCTTACCTCCCATCCTTTGGACTATTATCTCCCCCAACCCCCACTGAACCAATCTTGATACTATACTCCTTACACTACAGACCGTAGCCATATTTCCTATCAAACACCTCTTAAGCTTCCACAAGTCTTCATTTTCCACATACCCTGTGCACCTTTTGATTTTACTCACACCAGGAGCTCTACTCACATCTTCTCTTTTGGGACCATGCTCATTTCTACCCGACTGCTATTTGTCCCTTGAGCGACTCTTTCAAGGTTAATTCCCTTCCCCTTATCTTCTGGTTTCAAATTCCTTCCTTGTTCTGTTCTTATTTTCCTCCAGAAGGTTTGCCTTGATTTAAACTTGCCAATGATACCAGTATTATGCTTCCGTACAGCTTGAAACGGTAAGGACCCAAATTCTGAGTTTTTGCAAATTGGGTTTTGGACCCAATTAATTTGGGCTTTTACGTTAGGAGCCCGATTAAGAATTTTGTATATGGGCTTTGAGTATAGGAAAGAAAGAGGAAGGTGCCCTTTTAATAAATTATTTTATCCAAATTTAAGGAAAGGGAGTTTTGAAATTTAAAAAGGATGAGGGTGGTAAAGAGGGAGGATAATATTGGATTAGATATTTTGGGCTGAGGAGAGAGAAAAGGAAAAAAAAGGTGGGGTTGTGTTGGAGAAAGGGAAAATGAGAAAAAGTGGGAGAGAAACTTTCAAGCCATGTTTTGCCGTCGTCTGGGTCGCCGTGATTTTTACCGCCGTCGCCATCGGGTCCGTTGATGGTCACCTTATCGTCATCGTAGCAACCACTCGCCGGAGTAAGAGAGATAAAGATTTGAAAGCTTAAAAAATGAGAGTTCCGTCATGAATAGGCAAAAAATACCACCACCGTGACCAAAGGCAGAAAAACGATTGATCTGGAAATCGCCGCCACCGTTCGACCACTGAATGCCGCCGCACGCGTCGTTGCCTACGCGTGGGCGTGGTTCTACTTTAGGGAAATTTAGTCAGACCAAGTCAGACCGAGCCGAGTTAAATCGAGTTGAGCTGAGTTGTTTGATTCATTGACCGAGCCATCGACCTAGTCGTTTGAGCCGTTGACCGAGCCATTTAAAACATTGATCGACTCGTTGATTGTTGACCGAGCTGTTGACTTTTAACAAGAGTAATAATTAAAATAAGGATTTACCTACAAAACAGATTCAAAATAGACGCAAATCGCGAGTCAATAGCCAATTAGTTGTCATCTTATGATACATGGGCGTCATTTTACCTTCATTTTAATTATTACTCTTAATTTATGAGTTTATGTTGGCAGCGCAGTTGCTGGCTATTCTTTATTATTATTGTCGAAAGTCTTGGCTTTGATTACGAAATTGTTGTTGAACATAAAAAAAATAATTGTACTTCATATGAAAAAAATTGTAGAGTTTTGATCTTGAATCTAATGAATGATTTCAGCGGAAAAAAACATTTTTTTAAGATATAAAGTCGAGTAATTTTATCTACAAAACATGCATGTATTTATCAAGGTTTTAAAAATGGGACAAATTTTTTTTATCTCTTTTCGGTGTTTCTTTCTATGCCCAACACTAAAAAAATTAAATTCTAAGCCGTAATGTTAAATTCTAAATCTTAAACCTTAAAAAATACATCCTACCCCAAATTCAACCTTAAACCTTAAACATAAATTCTAAACCTAAATTTTTAGAGTGATGACATAAATACAGACACCGAAAAGGGAGAAATAATTTATTATCTTAAAAATACTAAAAAATGACTTGACTAAGTCTAGTTTTATAAATACAGCTACCTTCCTATATTTTATACTATTTGCAATAACACGGCAAGAATGTGCCTAACAACCTTGTTTTTGTTTTATAATGATAATGGTCATAGATTCATTATTATTATTTTTTGAAAAAGGGCCTTGAAAGTTGGTATAAAAACCCTAGCATAGAAACGGAAATGCAAGCATAATCTTCTTCTTCTTCATCTTCGAGTGTATTGTTGCAGGCAAAATGGTTATGAAGCAGCTGTTAGCATTTGCTGCAATCGTGCTAACGAGCTTGGTAGTGTCAGCTCAAGGCTTTGATTTTGAGTTTTATAAACTGAGTCTGAGATGGCCGACTTCTCAATGTATCGCTGCACCCCAAAGTTGCATCAGTCCAATACCCAACTTCTTCACCATCCATGGCTTATGGCCATCATTTAAAAATGGCACAAATGTTCCTCCTTATCATCCAGCTACTAATCCCTGCAATCTCAATCCTTCACCTGTCACTGATGTTGTGGTAAGCTACTTGTTTTCATTTCTAATATCTAATTTAATTTCTTTTCATGCCGAGTTGTGGAACTCTTGCGTTTATGCCATCCTAATGTCCTATTGAGAGTGTATAATGTTAATAAGATCCGACTAAGGATAGAAGGGTTTTATTTTCTCAAATCTTCTTTGGGGCCGGTACCTACAACAATTATTTTGTCACAAATGCTAGGCTTTTGTGACAAAATATTTTTATAACACTATTGATATAAGTAATTGTAATGTATTGTTATTTGGTCTTTGATATAATACTAGGTGTGACTATTAAATTTCTTTTCGCAAATAAATTATCACTAAAATAATATTTGTGGCATAAATTTGTGACGATATGAAAATTTTATCACTATAAATTTTAGTGTCAAAATTTAATGATTTTAGTGACCATTTAAACCGCCGAAAATTAAACCGTTTCCATTTGGTTAGTTATTCAGAGTTAATTTGAATGAATGATGATATGTTTTGGTTTGTTTAGGTGAGTAGGTTGCGTTGACGAGGGAAAGTGTTGATCGTGTTTGTGCAAGTAGTTTGGATTGGTTTATGTATGATGTGAGGAGTCCTTTACTTTTATAGTGAGGGTTGTTTTTGTGTTTTAGCATATTGTTTGTAGAATAAAAGTCTTATGTCCTCTAAGCATGCACTTAATTATGTCCCATGCTAAAAAATATTTGAAAATTAAATTATGAACTCTTAACCCTAATTTTTAAATCCTAAATTCTACACCTTAAAAATACACCTTCTCTATACCCGAACCCTAATCCCTAATTTTAGTGTGAGGCATAAATGAGGGCATGCTAAGGGGACATATGATTTCTGTCCATTGTTTGTATTCTCAGATTTGTTTCTAGATTTCTTATACTCCCTCTGTCCCACAAAATTTGTCCCCTATTGACTTTTTAGGTCAATTTTTTTTTTAACTTTGACTCATTATTGTTTAAAATTTATTATTGATAAAAGTATGAAAAAATATATTTTATAAACTTTCTATCAAGTAGTTTAAAATATATACTTTATAAAATTTAATTGTCTAAAATATTTTAAAATAATCATAATCAAAATATAAAAAAATAACTTTTAAAAAATCAATAATAGATAAAATTAATGAGACAAAAAAATACTGTTTTAGTATGTCTTTTTATTACTAAAATATTTACTTTGGGAAAAAAATATATAGCCTGCAGTGACACCCATCAGAGGGAGACTAGAGGCAAGATGGCAAAACATCTTTACTGGTTTCACTGACGTTGGCCTTTGGGAACTTCAATGGTTACATCATGGAATGTGCTCAGAATTTCCTCAAGATCCTTTGGTTTATTTTAATGGTGCCTTAGATCTTGCCGAGGACACCAAATACGACCCACTCCATGGTAATATAATTAAAAACGATCGAATTTTACTATTAGTCCTTGTATCGCGCGTATTTTTATTTATATTTTTCACTGTTAAACATACAGTTCTGGGAGTTCCACCATCAAACACTCCGTACGACATAGACATTTTATTAGAAAATGTGAAGGAGAAGTTGGGAGTCTATCCTGAAATCTCATGCAATATGCCAGTTAAAGGCAAGCAACTGTACCTGAAGGAAATCCGTTTCTGCTTTGAAAGAGCCAAGACCCCGACACCTTTTGCGCTTCGAAATTGTCCGGTTGATATGGATAATGTATGTAGGTCGGTGCAACCACTCGAGCGCACCGTTATGTTTCCTCCGGCGATTACTACCACTCGTTGGCCTGATGTGGCTTGCAGATTACTGGTTTATGTCCAGTGGGTAATTATAGCCTTGTTGGTGTTATATATTCTCAAGCTTCGTTATTATCATGTGCGTGTACACGTTGAATGAAAGATTTGTAAGCGTTTTCTGTAATAATCCTCTCATTTTACGGGCTTGCGTTTGGTGTGAAAGTTGAAAATTAGTATGATGATGAATAAAATTGGTACGCAGTCTTTTCATCGGGAATAATAAATCACTTATCTATTAATCTTAGCACTTAATAACTTTAGCTTTAAAGATTATTTTATAAATCCCAACAATAATAACTCAAATCTTTGTGTATTCCTCAAACGTCTAGACGAATGAATTTCAGGCTAATTATAATACAACTGTCATAAGTGATTTGTTTCCAATTCAAAAAAAATTTCCAGCACGAACTATCAAAATGAGATAATATATAAAAGCCTGTCTTATTAATCATATGTAACCATACATATATAGAAATATACAATGGCATAAGTTCGAAGGCCTTAACTGTTAACATGACAAACAAACACACACTATATCAGGACAGTGGTGGGCTAAACAGTGCTGGGTGTAAGCCAACCGACCGTCCAACTTATTGCTGTAGTAATAGCAGTGCAAAACATAGCACATTATAGTTATTATCAATGACAGCATTTGGTAAGAAATTTAAGCAAAGCCACCCAAAAAGGGTTCAGATTTATTCTTATCACTGCAATAAAGGCAAGGGTTCTGCTCACACTCATATCCTTGTTCCTCTAATACCTTGGCAGCCCCAGCCAGCAGCTGTCCATTGCTTATGGTAGCACACAAGTGGTGACCATTGAGGAATTTAACCACTGCATCGGTGAAGTCCCCGAAAGCTCTATCGCCCAAAACGATGTTGTACGATGTCTCATCCACCTCACAACCTCTTAATAAGACCTCCTCATAGGATTGGGCTAAACTGGTGATGGCGAAGACGAGGGTTTGAGGTTTGTAGATTAGGGATTGAGATTATGGTTCAAATATATTTTATTTTAAATCTAATATGGTATTAAAATATTAATAAAATGTCATGTCATAAGAAAATATTAATAAAATAAGTCATGTCATCTTAGAGTGTCCAAAATAGGAGCAATTCTAAAGTTGAATGATTAAATTGAACTTTTTAAAATTCAGTGACCAAAATTAGAGTGAAAAGAAAGTCGAATGATGAATGATGTAATTTACCCTTTTTGGATTTGTTGTATTTCACTTCCAAATAAGAATGAGTGTAACAAAATTCAAAATCTATGAATTACGACAATATTTTATTTTTCTCATATGTTTCACCACTAGTCCATAACTAATATACAAAGATGACAATATTACTCTACCTTTTTACCAAGTGTTTTTTAATTTAATTTACAATAAATATGAGTGCAGATTCACTTAGTAAAAAGATAATATGGAAAAAAAATAATGAAATTGATGATTTTTATTAGTTATGACCATAGATGATGACGTGCCGAGTCGGGCCCATAATATAATTTCTCAATATATATATATATATTACATTTAAATACATTATTAATATTTTGAACAGAAGACATTTTTAATATTTATTTGGAGAAATTGATGCAACATTTACTTTATAAATTTTTATGCATATAACATTACTAATATTTTATATGTTCACACTTGGACTTGGATTAATTAAATAATATTTTTGATAGGACTATTACATGTATTTACATTATAAATAAAAGATTTCAAAATGGGTGAAATTCATTCATACCGTGTAAAAACTATTTAGTCTTAAATTATTTTAAATTATTAGATGGATGGATGGAAATGGATGAATGATGTTAAAACTTACGAAATCACATTATATATTCACATTCTTTTTTCCGGTAAAAGTTTTTTTATTTTCAAAATTTAATCTTAATCCTCCATTTACATCCCCAAATGATACTAAATCAATGTAAAACTAAGGCTTAATTGAAAATCAGCCTTTAAATTAGGTTTTTGTTTGCTTTTAGCCCTTAAACTATTTTTTAGTCAATATAAGTCTCTAAACTATCATTTTTTGTCACTTTAAGTCTCTAAATTATTTTTTGATCAGAATAAGTACCTAAACTATGTTTTCTTTTAGTCCATAAACTATATATTGATAAAAAAATCTTTGTGATATGTCAATATCTTATTGGCCAAAATAAATTTTTTTGACTTAGATAATTACCGGGCTTGAAGGACCAAAAATGATAGTTTAGGGATTAATTTTGACTAAAAATAGTTTAAGGGCTAAAAGCAAATAAAATGTATAGTTTAGGGGTTCATTTTTTATTTAAGCCTAAAACTAAATAGTTTTAAACTTTTAGTCCTACCTGTATATGTATATATATTGCAAGTGTAACAATGGAATCCAAGCACAGTTGATATTAATAAGATCTTCGCTTTTGATATCCCTCAAATCGAAGAAATTAAGATCGATGGCGAAGGTCACCAAGAGAGCCGTTCTTGTGGGTTGCACCTACAACAAGACCCGGTTCAGTTTGTATGGATGCATAAATGATGTGAGGAAGATGAACGACTTCATTGTCAACCGGCTTAGATTTCATAAAGAGAATGTTAAGGTCCTGACCGATTAACCGGTGCTGGGGATCACGTCGGCTGTTCCTACGGGTGAAAAGATCAGGGATGCACTTTCTGAAATGGTGGAAACTGCTGAAGCAGGGGATGTGCTGCTTTTCTATTTCAGCGGACACGGAACGCCGATTCCGGTCTATGTTCCCGGCTAGCCTTACGGGGAAGAGAAAACAATCGTGTCTTGTGATTTGAATCTCATCACAGGTGTCACACTTCAAAAAAAAGTTTTGAAGGGGAGTACAAGGTAATTTCTTATGACTATTGTATCAAGTTCTTATGCTTCGGCTAAGATAATTCCTTATGACTACTGTATCAGGTTCCTACGTTTCGGCTAGAGTAATACATTCTGCATTTAGACTTTTATGCTTTCGTTAGGCCAATACTTTTGGACCCAATACACCCCGTTAGGTCAACACCTACGCCCAATGAGCCTGGGTAAATGCCTTATAGATGTAGTTTTGGAAAAACTGCCTATTGGAGTTCAAATAGAGGATAGATAAGAATTTAAAATGAACCGTAATTGGAACCTGTGGATACCCGGAACACTGTGATAGTTTTATACTATACCATGTATCTTTTTTACCTTACATGCATTTGTCTCCATCATCATTTAGTAGTTTTGTATTAATGAGTTTTTCTAAACTCACTTTGTTTCACCATTGCAGGTTAAAGAAATTCAATTATAGATTTATGACCGATATCAGTTTGTAGTTCCCTTGGCGTTGCGCGTGTAGTACGGCATCTATGTATTAATGGGCATGTATGTCAGGATTTATTTTATGATTGTCCGTATTTTGTTTTCTGAATTTCAGTTTGTATACACGAAATTTTAATTTAGAATTAACAGAAATGTTGCTTTACACTTTTAAATGTATTTCTAAGAGTTTTTTTTTTATTTTTCCGTGGGTCGCTCCGGTGACCCCAATGTGACTTCTTAGATGTAGGTGTATCGCATAGCCGGGTTTAGGATTTAGCATGGAGTTGAGAGATCGAATTGACCAAGTACGGGGAGGCGCGACCTTGACGATCATTGCGGATTCCAGCTACAGTGGCGGACTTATTGTCTGAGGGAAAGAACAAGTCGGATCCAACGCAATGATACCGTTCCCTACATCATACGCGAGATTGGTCAGGAAGAGCATTGATTTTAGCATCATTCGTGATATCAGAAGTATAACAATAGGTCCGACTCCGACTGACCAAGCAACGGAATCGTACATGCCGCGACATGATGGAATTTTGCTAAGCGGGTGTGATGTGAACGAGATATCATTCGATGTGGTTCTCGAAGGAGAAGCGTATGGGGCATTTACGAATGCAGTGCTGAAAGTTCTCAGGAACCACTGGGGTTCTCCGGAAAATGCAAGACTTGTGCATAATCCTAGAAAGAAATTAAAGGAGGATGGGATTGGAGTTGTTCAGAACCCTTGCCTTTACTGCAGTGGTGCCGATGCAAATGCATTTTTCTTGGGTGGCTTTGCAGATAAAATCTAATCGAATTTAATAAGAATGTTATGTGCTATATATGTTCATTGTTGTGCACGAGTTTTAAATTTTTAGAGGGGGCAACCGCTCTCCTAGCCCCTCTTGGTTTATCTCTTCCTGCGGAGATTTGTTGATAGGGGTACAAATGAATCGAGCTTGAATGAACAAGATTGAGTTTATGTTCATTTGTTTACTTTTGAAAGTGTTCATGTTCAGTTCGTGTTCGTTTAAATTTATAATATTATATTCGTGTTCGTTTATTTATATTTGAAGGTGTTCATGTTCGTTTTTTAGTGTTTGCGAACATGTTTCGTTAACATTCACGAATATGTTCATTAACATGTACATTTAGCGTCGTGAACACTCTCATTTTACCATTTTATTTGCAAGCCAAAGAAAAATGGTAAAATTATACCACTAGTCTTTAAAATCCTCATGCTTCAGAGTTTGAACTCCAAAGTTCACCATATTTCAATTTAGTCTATGCATTCACCAATATTTTAAAATGTAAAAGAAAAAGGAAAACAGAGTAAACGAGTTAATAAACGAACTGAACTCACCTATGTTCGGTTTTTTTCGTTTACTAAATGAATATAAAAATTTCGTTCATATTCGTTTATTTAGCTTCATAAACAAACGTTATACAAACAGTTCTTGAACAATTCATTGAATGTTCTATTCATTTACAACCCTTTTGTTAATGAGCTAAATGGGATGATGGTGGTGACTTTCCGGCTGTACAAAATGATTCAATACATACAATCCTTTCTTATTAATCATATGTAGCCATACATGTATACAAATACACAACGGCATAAGTTTGAAGGCCTTGACATAACAAACATATCAGGACGCACATGGATAAACAGTGGTAGATGTAAGTCAACCGACCGTCTAATTTATTGTACAGGTAATAACAGTGCAAAACATGGCTGATTTCAAGGGCCTGAATCTGAGCCTTAGCAGCAGCATTTGGTCTGAAATTTATGCAAAGCCACCCAAGAAAGGTTGATATTTAATCTTATAACTGCAATAAAGGCAAGGGTTCTGCTCAAATCCTAACTACAATGGTTTGGGGGACGATTTCCATCCTAATAAATGTAATGATACACTTTGGAGCCCCGAGGCATGGAGAAAAGTCAATCGGTGCAAAAATTATAGAAGCATGTTTGACTGATAATGTGGAGCCAGCTGGATCTTTGGAGCCCCGAGGCATGGAGAACAAAAATTGTAAACTACAATGGTCACTCAATTTGTGGGTAAGGTTACATTTTGGTCACTCAATTATTAAAAATTATATTTAGGTCCTCAATTATTATTATGGTTACATTTGGGTCACTCGACCGTAAAATTTGTCATTTTATTGGATATAATGACAATTTTAGTCCTCAAAGTTTTTACATTCTATCAATTTAGTTCATATTGCCATTCACATACACCATTTTTTTCGTGATTGAGTTGTGATAATGACTGTTTTGTCAATGTATATATGTTTTCCTCTGTCTTTTGGCACGCTTGTCTTCTTTCTCGATCATTTGACTTCACTTTTTATTTTATGTTTTTCTCAAGGGTGGATTTGACGACGACGTGATTGATCAAAATGATGCTTATTTGTTATCCTGCAGATCTTCCTTGCTTTGGACCCTCGAGCTGGATTTGAATACACGTTCACAATCATCGTTTCTTGTGCGCGATTGATTTGTGATAACAACTGTTTTGTCAACGTGTCATAAGGGTTATATGCATTTTTTAATGTTAGTGTTGATGATTTTATCCTTCAATAGATGATTTTTGGTGTTGTGCATATCTATCTTTTGTTCGAGTCTTTTGATTGTGCTTTAACCTTTTCATTGCATAGTCCTCGTATGATCTCAAATGGCTAGTTTTTGTTTTAATGGTTATAAGAAAATGCCCAGATTAAGTGTTCAGTTTACGCTTATAGTTTTAAACTTTTATGGTAATTTATATATTTATTCCTTTTAAATAAAACTAACCGCTTTTATAAAAAATAAATCTTGATCATATTTATTCCATAGACGTTGTACATGTATAATCATTTAATTAAGGCATAATGCTAAAAAATCTCCAACGTTTGATTGAATAATCATTTTGTTCTCTATTTTTTAAAATAATTTAACCCTCAACGTTTTGTTTTAGACCGAAATGACCCCTTTGCAGATGAAAACTATTAGTCAACTAACGATAAATGACTTGAAATAATGTGACAAACTTATATGACAATACATGCTGACATGGTATTATCATATAGACAAAGTTGTTGACTTGAAAGAATATCACATCAATTAAAAAATAATTTTATAAAATTATATAAAATATAAAATTCTTTTTTTCTGCTGATGTGTCATTTTGTCAAGTCATTTCAAGATGTTTACTATTAGTTGATTGATAGTTTAAATCGTAGAGGGGTTATTTTGACCCAAAATAAAACACTGAGTTAAATTGCTTCAAAAAAATAGAAACTAAAATAACTTTTCAATTAAATGCAAGAGCCATTTTTTGTTGGCTTTATGCCTTTAATTAATTACAAACAACCACTTCAACCACTTGGCTAATATTTTACCAGAAGCAAACTTTACAATTCTATGGTAGTGTGCTCTTATTGACATTCATAATTCTAAATAATTTACTTAGATTACTATTACATTTTTATCACGATTTTCAAATAAAAGTTCATCTGAGATTCATTCGTAACATCACTTGATTTTTAAGTGTAATTACGAGTGTCAATTTGATATATAAAATCTTTAAATTGTTAATTATTAAAAATTAAAAGGAAAAGGTTGAGCAAAAATAAAATTTGAAAAAAAAAGTATATTGATTTTGTATTATAAGAATACTTAAATTGATCGTAAATATTCATTAGATCTTAAAAATCTGAGGGTTAAAAGGACGGAAAGGTTTAAGGATTTAAATATTTTTTATAAAAAATTTGAGGGTTAAAATGTCATTAAACAATATAATTATCATTTTCATATGATATCTTTTAAAAGAATTGATTCCATTATTACTCCGAATCAATTTAAGATTCAAGTTCGATCTTAAATAATTATCATAAATTTAAAGATAAATACTTTTCTTTAATACACGTAGGTTAGGTAGGTTTTTAATGAAATTCACAATTCAAACCTAAAATATATTATTTTCATGATTTTTAATACAAAATTATCTTGCTGAACAACAAAAAAAACATCAACAATAGTTTTTTTAACTTTATAAATGAGAATGAAAAATTACCAACAAAGGTTAAGTGTAATGCCAAGACGCGTTGCTTTTCTAAGGAGAGATTCCGAATTCGAATCTTGGATATAACATTGTTGAAAGAGAGAAACATAAATCTCGAATATAAACTATAAAATTTATGTACATGTACTTAAAAAAACTGCTAGATGCCTCAAATGTTCATATATTTAATATTGTAAGGTAGTTAAACTCAACGTTCCCCTCTAGTGTTCATATATTTAATATTATAAGCTAGTTGAAGTTTGCGTTTCCATCAAGTGTTCATATATCTAATATTATCTACTAGCTATTACTAAATATATCATAACAAGTAAAAAATAATATAGTTATTGAAGTTTACTAAGTACGGTTACAGGTATAGTTATAATTGTTGATGGTCGGAAAAAGATAATGGTAGCTTCAGATTGTATGAAGTTGGTAGCTCCCCTCGTATGTATATTAGGGAGGTCTCACGATGGTGTCAATTCTGATCCTCGTAGAATATGATGGATGAGGCAGAATAGTCCGGCTCTAGTTGATAGGTTTAGCTGGTGAGTCAGTGGACATAATGTTACTTTTTTCGAAATCAGTACATTATTGGGATGATGTTACTCCGGAGGTATTGAGTGTATCCTACTCCAGATGCCTTTTGACTGATGTCCGCTGAGTATAGTCAGTAGGGCAGATCCAGGGGTTGCCTCCGGATGGCCTGATAAGCGGAAAACCGCAATGCGAAAAGAGCTATTTGACGCAGATATAATAATAAACAATACATGTTCAAATGATTATAATGAAAATTGCATGTTCTCCGAGGTTGCTCTGAAGCAAGGAACGCCTGGCAGTATTTGATTCCAAGTTGACTGTCTTCTATAGTTTACCGGTGGAGGACTGTATTTTGCTTAATTTGCAAAGACCCACTACGTTTGTTCAGAAACATGCTGGTTGGGAAGCACGATTTGCAATCCTATGCTGGTTGTTGTGGACTCGGCGAAACAAAATGCCTTTTGAGGCTGAGTTTTTTTCACGAGTCTATAGTTAGTGAATGTTTTCGAATGGAGCGGGACTTGGAGAGATCACAGATTGTGGTGGAAGGAATGATGGGCAGTTGGATCGGTGGTTGAAGCTGTAATCTGGTTGGATTAAGGTTAATGTTGGAAGCGTTTGTGAGCACTCGATATAATTTATAACTCACACAATTTATTAATTCAAACTAATATACGAATAAAAGTATTGTCACACTACACTACCTGCTAGTTTTGCGATTAAAACTTTGCTAAGCTTCCCTCAACACACACTCTCATTTTTTTTCTTAACTCGCATATATTAAGCAACTACACATTACATGTATTTATAGTATTATAAATCGCCTAGGAAGAATTCGCTGCCAAAATATCCTAATGCTTGCCGCCATTAAGATTACTTAATTACTAAGGATTTGAGCTGACACATTCCACCAAGCTTTATTCATTGTTGCCATGTTTCACTTGACTTCAAACATTGCTGCTGTAAACTTCATAGTTTGTCCAAGCCATGCCACTAATTTCTTTATGAAACTTCCACGTATTGAAGCCATGCTTGCCGCCATTATTCATCAATTGATTGTTAAGACAATTATGAAGTTAAAATCGAGTTTGTCTTCTAACACTCCCCCTCAAACTTGATTTTTCATACTAAGCTTTTCTTTTTTTCAATATGTCGACACCTTTTTTTTTGCGACTTCTTCAAATCTTGGTAATTCACTGGCAGCAAAGAAACAAAAAAGTGAAACATTTTCGTTTTCCAATTCATAATCTTTGTACCTTTATGGTACTATTCTCTCTCTTGTAGATCTTCGAACTTCGATCGGTTGTACTTCAGGATTTTCTGTTCTGATACTACAGCTGCTGCTGCTTGACGAAGATGGGTCAATCAAATTTTGTTGAGGACTTTGATCATTATCTTGTTCATCTTGATCAATCATATTGCATCTTTATCTTCATCAAAAAATAGTCCTTCATATTTCTTTTCTTCTTTATTTCACCTCCAATGTTCTGCTTCATCGAACTCAACATCTCTTGAAATGATTACCTTCTTTGTGAGATGATTATATAGTCTGTAGGCTTTGCTTCTTTCATCATAGCCGATGAAGATACATTTCTCTCCTCTGTCATCGAGCTTTTTTCTGGTCTGTTCAGGAACATGGGCATATGCGATGCATCCAAAAATTTTGAGGTGTCCAACTTCTGGTTTTGACCGTTCTATGCTTCATTTGGCGTCATGTTTCTCACACTTTTTGTTGGGCAATGATTCAACAGGTAGACTGGCCCAAAATTTCTTGGTAAATGCTTCCCTTTTATCATGCTCATTGCCATGTCAAGGATTGTGCGATTCTTTCTTTCAGCAACTCCATTTTGTTGAGGCGTGTATCTAACTAGCAGCTGATGGATGATGCCACGCTCTTTGCAAAAATCTTCAAATAACTTTACGGTATACTCGCATCCTCTGTCATATCTGAGTGTTTTTAAGTATTGGCTGCTTTGCTTCTCCGTCATTGCTTTGAATTCTTTAAATTTATCCAATGCTTCTGACTTTTGTTGAAGAACATATACCCAACATTTTTCTGCTATAATCATCAATAAAGGTTAGATAGTACCTGTTTCCTCCAAGTGATGGTATGTCGAAAGGACCATCTATGTCAGTGTAGACTATCTCTAATGGTCTTCTTGCTCTCCAAGATCTACCAACTTCAAAGCTTTGTTTGTGTTGTTTTCCTTTAATGCAGGCTTCACACAATTGATTTGGAGGATTGATCTCTAGTAGTCCTTTCACCATATTTGCTTTTGATAACAACTTCAGGCCCGAAAATCCAAGATGCCCATATCGTAAATGCCACAACCTTGAATCATCTTTGACTGCAGTCTTCATGCACTTAACTTCTCTTGACTCGATGTTAATAGTAAAAAGACGATTTCGAGTCATATCAACTTGGGCAATCAATTCTCCGTCTTTATTTGTGATGGCAAGTGAGCGATTCGTCATCAACACCTCATATCATTTTTCTAGAAGTTGACCAAGGCTGATGATGTTGCTTTTCAAAGCCGGTACATAATAAACATCTGAGATGTACTTCTTTTCACCATTTTTCCGAGTAATCATGACTTCACCTTTGCCTTTAACATCTGCGTGCGAGTCGTCACCAAATGTTACTTGACCATGGATCGTTTCATCTAACTTCACGAACAATTCTTTTCTGTCAGACATGTGATTGCTGGCACAATTATCAAGATACCAAATATTTTTCTTGCATTCTTTATTTCCTTTATAAGTAAGGAATACATAAGATTCTTCATTGTTCTCTTCTTCAGCTGCTACTACATAACTTTTTTCTTCTTGATTTGGAGCTGATCTATACTCGTAACTATAGTGACCATACTTGTAGCAATTATAGCATTGTACTTGAGATTTATCTCCTTGTTGATATCTACCTCGGCCTTGGCCTCTATATCCTCGTCCACGGTTTGGTGACTGGGAATTTTCATTTGTTTGAGCGGTGTTATTTGATCAACCACTGCGTCTCGTGCTCCTTGTCTGCCTTTGTATCTTCCACGATAACCACCACGATTTCCTTGGCCTCTTGTGTAGCTATTGCTAGCTTTTCCTTCATTGACGTTTATCTTGCTTTGCAAAGCTTGCTCTAAATTTTCGAAATCTTCATTTTGCTTCATCTTATGCTCATGAGCTTGAAGTGAACCCACAAGTTCATCGATTGATATCTGGGACAAATCTTTCGATTCTTCTATTGCGACAACCACATAGTCGAATTTTTGCGTCAACGACCGCAAAATCTTTTCCATCACTCGAACCTCGTCGATGGTTTCACCATTTCTTTTCATTTCATTTACTATAGCTTTTACACGTCTAACGTAATCATCGATGTTTTCTGTATTTTTCATTTCTAATATTTCAAATTCAGTTCATAGAGATTGTAAGCGTACCTTTTTTGCTTTTTCAACACCTTGAAGAGATTTTTGCAAAATCTCCCATGCTTGCTTTGCGGTCTTTGCATCTGAATTTTTTTCAAAGGTAGATTATTCTACACTTTGAAAAATGAAAAATAACGCTCTCTTATCTTTCTTATGAGCTTCCTTCAATGATTTTTTCTCTTCATTGGTTAAGGCTGCTTCTGCATTTTCGACGTAACCCTCCTCGACAATGTCTCAACAATCTTGAGAACCGAGTAAAGCCTTCGTTTGAATACTCCAATTGCCATAATTCATCTTTGTCAATCTCAGAATCTGTTGTTGAATCATGTTGGCCATCTTCTCTTCTGCACGAATTCGAACTTGGCTCTGATACCACGTGTTGGAAGCGTTGGTGGGCACTCGATATAGTTTATAACTCACACAATTTATTAATACAAATTAATATACGAATACAAATATTCTCACACTACACTAGCTGCTGCTAGTTTTGCGATTAAAACTTTGCTAAGCTTCCCTCAACACACTCTCTCGTTTTTTTCTTATCATATATTAAGCAACTACACATTACATGTATTTATAGTATTATAAATCGCCTAGGAAGAATTCGCTGCCAAAATATCCTAATGCTTGGCGCCATTAAGATTACTTAATTACTAAGGATTTGAGCTGACACATTCCACCAAGCTTTATTCATTGTTGCCACGTTTCACTTGACTTCAAACATTGCTGCTGTAAACTTCATAGTTTGTCCCAGCCATGCCCCTAATTTCTTTATGAAACTTCCACGTATTGAAGCCATGCTTGCCGCCATTATTCATCAATTGATTGTTAAGACAATTATGAGGTTAAAATCGAGTTTGTCTTCTAACAGTTCAGTCCTTATGACTGAAGTTTGAGGGATTCATGATGTCCTTAAACATGCCAAGAATATAGGATTTCGAAAAGTGAAGCTCAAAATGGATAACTATGAATCGTACAAAATCATTCAAGGGGGGTCTCTTGCTCTCCGAGGAAATCCTATTGTGGACTCTATCACACCTTTGCTTGCGTGTGTCTGGGAGATATACCCTCAGCTTATTAATCGGAATTAAAATGGTCTTGTTGATGCACTTGCTAGTTAGAGTCGTGAAGAACCTGTTGGAGAAATGCTATTTGATTCACCTCCGAGTTTGTGAGGAGTTTCTACATCTCAAACACAAATTTGAGTTTATTCTTCTGTATTAATCAAAATATATATATATTTAAATTTAAACCAAAATAAATTTTGATAAAATCCACACATAATACGAGATAAACTTTAGAGAGAACTCACATCTATAATATTTGAACTTGAATGTTCAAAGATTCGAGACCCAACCACACAAATACAACCAAAATAATATTCAAAATTCAAAAATAATATTATTAAAAAAAATCATTCGCATTGTATGATTATTAGCACTAAAAATTTATCTGTTTACATAGGTTAAATTGAAAAGTGGTGGATAAAAATATTTAGAGAAATGGTGTTCCCCATAAATAATTTATGGATATATTGTAATTTTTATAATAACGACAAAATCGTCGACTTCTGAAGATGATTTTGCCTTAAAGTCGTCACTTGCTGAAATTAATAAATATGGACAAAATTATCTGTAATTGTTTTGAAAAAAATGGGGAAATGAGAGGATAGGGCTGAAACGATAGAATTTAAAAGTAATGGGATAAAAGGTGAGGAAGAAAAATATACAAATTTTGTTCAAAAAGATGAAACATGCACAACACATGTTAAAGACAGGTGCTAGCACAATTCGGACCGGACGACAATCATATATATGTTTATACATTGTCTTCATTACTCAATAAGTACATATTTAATCGAAAAAGCAGAACACTATTTCTCGTTCATCCAATGAGGCTGAGTACAGAGCCTTGGCTTCAGTAACCTCAACAACTTCTTTCATGCCCAACTATTAATAGCCTTTGCCTGGACGTCCCATAAAGAACAACTCTTTAAGAAATCCGTAGATGGGGGAGAACTCAGTAGCGAAACCAGTAGATGGGGAGGAAGCAAAAGGAAATCGGTCCTTTGGAAACCAATCGACATACAAGGAAGAGGAGGGTCTAAGTGACGTTATTTGTGTATAACCTACCTGTTAAACTCCACTGGAAAGGTTTGTGGTTTTTGTTCAGCTACCATGGAGATGTAAAGGACGCATTTATTCCAAAGAAAAGAAGCCAAAGTGGTCATAGATTTGGATTTGTCCGATATGGTAACATAGTCGATGCACTGAGAGGAATAGAGAGGCTTGATGGTTTCTTTATCTTTGGTTATCGGGTGAAGGTACAGCTGGCGAAAAATTCTTCTCGTCGTACATCAGGGAGGCAACCAGAAAAGATTGGGTCAGAACCACAGAAGGATATTTTGAACGAGGTACACGGGGTAATTGATCCTGATAAAGTTGATACATTGAAAAATTGTTCGGTTGTCTGGAGTAAAAAGTTCATAAGAGTCGAGAGATTAGCGAAGGAACTACACGATGCTGGCGTTCTAGGGGTTACCATCATGAGTATCTCAGGTTCAAAGTTTCTCTTGATGTTCAAAGACTCAGCTCATAAACAAAGCTTTGTGGAAGAGCACGGTGGAACATTGGAAAAGTGGTTCAAGGAGATTAAGGACTGGTCGGTTGACATGCAAGTTGTCAATCGAAGAGCGTGGATTGTTTGACATGGGATTCCAATCCATGCATGGAGCGCGGGTACGTTCGAGAACAT
Organism: Hibiscus mutabilis; assembly: GCA_019671005.1. Lineage (NCBI taxonomy): Eukaryota > Viridiplantae > Streptophyta > Magnoliopsida > Malvales > Malvaceae > Hibiscus > Hibiscus mutabilis. The sequence goes on along the minus strand of CM033731.1, from coordinate 56,955 downwards.
AGCTTCGAAGTGGGGCGAACTTATCTCGGTTGAAGAAAAAACAGTGAATCCTGAATCGTTTTCAAGAGCAATGTTCCAGGTTTTAACTGAGAGGTTTAATCTAATTGACGAAGTCATAGAATTGGTTGTTGACTCGAAGAAGTTCAAAGTTAGAGCTGTTGAGGTGGAGCCTATTTTCTCTATAAATTCGTTCTGGTTAGATGAAGAGATGTCATCATCTAATGGTGCTTCTTCAGAAACTTGCTCATCGGAAAAAAAACATTAATGGTCTGAGGGATACGGTGATGGAGATGCCGGAACAGGGAAGAGAAGTGGAAAAGTCTAGTGGTGAAAACATTCTAGAAGAAGGGGAGGTAGACAAATGTGTTACAGCTGGAGAGGGGATAAGGATAGAGGTTGATAGTGTGGGAGAGCCAATCGGTGGTCAATCCAAACCAAATGATGGATATGTGCAGGGGCTAGATAAAGAAAGACACTATGATGGGTTTCAGTCTCGGGATAATGAAGATATAAATGTACCGGTATTAGTGGAGTCTACTGATTCTGAATCTAGGGAGAGGAGCAGTTTTTCAGATTCCCATACTCAACGCAGCGGCCCAATCCCTTGTAACGCGGCTGCTTTATCCACTGTCATTTTGAATTTACCTGTAATGGATAACCACATGCTTATTGGTGAGGAATCTTCTCTCAATCAATTGGAGGCATTTGGTCAGGTGGGGGATGCTCAACTTAGAAGTGAAGCGAACAACCAACAGCAAAATAATGTAGAGGTCGATATGGATGCCTTGGATTCAGACGAGATTTCAGAATTTAGTAGATCCCGAGCAGACGAAGATGTTCGTGGTATGGGGTTAGGTAACACAATGTCATGGGCAGAACAAGTTGACAAAGGTAACTCAGAAAATTACGACATACAAGATAAGTCTTCAAGAAGGTATGCTTCTTTGATGGAGTTGCAGGATAAGGCAGTTACGACAAAGGAAAAAAAACGTAGAGATCGTGCGATTAAGAGAAACAAGAGGGTGGATAAGGAGAAGGCCACTTTGGAGGTCGATGGTTCGTCCCCTACTAATTCAGACATTGCTCGTAAGCAGATCCTCACTCGGTCTGCCAGAAAAGCGATGGCTCTAGGCAAACGACTTGGCGTTGAGTTCATTGGAGATGAGAATGAAATTTTAGAAGACTTTACTAGAGCGGAGATGCAAGATAAGTAAGGGCGTTAGCAGGGATACTTTTGTTAAAAGGACTTCGCGAAACTAAAGGATGAGGATGTGTTATCGAGCTTGTTTGATGAAGGGATCGTATCAGATTAGTTCTGGGGTCTGCTTCTCTTGTTGCTTCTTTTCGCAGCACAAGAGATTTTTTGTCATCGAGAATTGGCTTCCCTTTCGACTTGGTGTTGAGTTTCTTGATCTCGATATTTCGCTTTGGATTTGGTTTTGGTTTTATTATCATTTGTGTTATGTTCGTTGTGTCGGTTAGATTCACATTGCAGGGGCTTGTGTCGGTTTGTTTCACACCGCAGGTCTGTAGCGTTTTGAGGTTGGTTTGTGGTTGTAACGTTAAATTGGAGTGTGATTTTTGTGGTCACTGCCAAGCTGATTGGGGGTGTTTAGAGAGTTTATGCATGAGTAGATAACTGCGCAGATTGGCAACCTCCGAAGTCTGGTACGATAAAATTTAATGTGGATGGGGATACTAAAGGAGTGGCGGGCTGTGGTGGCGTGCTATGAACCGAGGATGGGGTGATTCAAGCTATTTTTCTGGCCCAGTAGATGGTCTAGGGGCGGATTATGCAGAATCTGTTGCACTTAAGCAGGCATTGCAGGTGCTTGTTGATGCTGAGTGGATTGGCAAGGCAAATTTATTAGTAGAATCTAATTCATAAATTGCTTTGAATTGGGTTTCTAATGCCTTGCAAAGACCTTGGAGATGGTGGTCAATTTTTGTGGAGATTGATCGTTTATCAAAAATGATTGGGAATGTGCTATTTGTTCATACTCCTAGATGCAATAACGTCTTGGTCGATTGCCTCGCAAAGGTTGATGTACATCGACATAGCACGGTCAAAGCTTGGTGGTGAGGTGCGGGAAGGGTCTCGCTTCATACTACTATAAGTTTGGTTAGGCGTGGCCAGCATATTTTCTTGAATTTTAGTTTCCTGTAAGTCACCTGGTGTTCATTGTAAGTGTTTTACTAGCTGGTGTTTAGGGACTGTTATGCTGCTGTTATTCTGTTGTCTAGGTGTGGAATGTAACGAAATGTATGGTGTTGTTTTGTTTGGTTGTTTCGGATGTTTTGTAACCTAGTTGTGTAGTACTTTTTTCTTCTATTTTAAATGAGGGAAGTTTTTAACGAGCCTCATAATTCAGAATTTCGAATGCTCTTTTCTATCATTAATAATAAAATTACTTTGCTGAGCAAAAAAATAAGTACATATTTAAAATGATATATTAAATATTTAAAAAAGTAATATCTAACCAAGATTTTTTTATAATTATCATAAATAAACACTTTACACATTGATATAACTAATTTATTTTATTTTTTAAATTATAGATAATCGTCATCAAGATGAGTTCATATACATGGACGTCATTTTATTCTTCATTTATGAGTTTATGGACGTCGGTGCACATGCTAGCTAGCTAGCTTTAACGTAAACTAGTGTATATAGATGCATGTGTATTTTATTTTTTAAATAAATTATTTAGAGTCGATATAATTACTATACTTTTAATTGTGTCAATGTAATCACACAATTATTTAAACGATATTAATTAAATTATTTTCTATTAAAACTTAATAGAGTGACATGATAATTAATAAAAATTTGTAATCTTTATTATTTTGAGTGACATGACAGTTAACGGAGTGACGTGGGAATTGAAAGTCCTCTAAAGTCAAGAACTTTACGTGGTTGTTGAAAATTGAAAGAATACCGACAAAAAGACAAGTAAAAGAGGAGTTATTATGGAAGTTTCGGAACGCGGATGTTGTTGGTGTAGAAACGATTTGGAAGACGTAGATCATGCTTTTGTGGACTGCGAATTTGCAAAGAATTTTTGGGCTCTATTTTGCCAATGGTAGGGGTGCAATTGGAACCTATGAAGCACTGGGACGATAACCTTATGTCGTTTTAAGTACTCGATAAATTCTCAAGATGGATATAAGTTGAGTACGGTTGAAATACGTACCGGAGACGTCCCTCGTCAAGGTACGGCTGAACAAAATTGGGGACGATTAATATTTTTTCGGAGATGTTTCAGGGACGCCGTGTGACCTTCACGTGCGTCCCCAAACTTATTTTGCTGTCAGACTCACTTTCTTACTATACTCTCCAAGCAACGATTGAGAAAGACACAGTGCAGAGACAACACCAACAGGAGGGGAATAAAATTGGGTAAATCCTCTAAGTTTCACTCTCTCCTTCTCCTTTTTGCCTAAGCTCTACTTTTTCTATTGAAATTGAGAAAAAGAACGAAAAAACGGTGGAAAGAATGAAGAAATTGGAAAAGAATGGAGAAAGGTAGAGAGAATGAAGAAACGGTGGAGAGAGATAGGGGAGTAGGGAGACTGCTGTAAACATTAAATTTCAGCTGAAATTTGATCTCCAATCTCGTGAATTTGAAAGGATTCCTAGGGTTAGTTTAACGTTAAATTACCACTTAACCCTTCTATTTGTTAAATATCATAAAAATTACACAAGACAAGTTGGGCCAATGAGATAGTGTTGTTTAATATTCATAACCTAAATCTAAAATAGAAATACTGTTGTTTAATTTCGTTCTAGACTTAATTTATTGTTTGAGATTTGTAACTTTAATATTATGGTTTTTTTTTATAAATTTTATTTTCTAATTTACTATGAATTTTAATTCATTATTATTATTATTATATAAATTTATTTTATATTTGTCGTACCCTTGCCATACTCGTACCATGTAATTTAAAAAAATATCATTTTTCGTCCTCGTCTCGGTATCCGTATAAGTGGGAATTCTAATGTCAACAATTTATTTGCCTTCTTTTTTACTGTTCCTTTTTCAGATGTGCAGAAGAGTTTATGGTTGATCTCATAGGCGGGTGCGATATGAAGTCTTTGGTTGGCAAGAAATGACAAAATTTTCAATGACAAGATTATTAGTTAAGGATCTTATTTTTTATACAAAATTGGGTGCACTTTTTTAGATTAAGGCTACAAGAGATGAGTGGTTCTTGAACATGGAAGAATAGTGGGAAAATTTGAGAAATGGTACGGTGGAAAAAGCGATGCATGGACAATCCAGGTCTGTTTGGTCTCCTCCCAAGATTGGCGCAATGAAGTTCAACGTGGATGAAGCAACAAAATCTGGTGAGGCAGGGTGTGGAGGCGTGTTGTACACTGAGGAAGGTGTGATTAGAGCATTATTTTCAGGACCTGTGGCGGGTTTGGGTGCAGATTATGCTGAATCCATTGCAATTAAAACGGCATTGGAAGTACTTGTAGAGGCAAAGTGGATCCGAAAAGCTAGTTTGGTTGTGAAAAGTGGCCTTAAATTGGATTCACAATGCTCTTCATCAACCTTGGAAATGGAGTATATTCATGGATATTGATAGATTGGTCAGTAAAATCGTAAATGTGCAGTTCGTGTATGTTTCTAGGTCTCAAAATGTCTTGGCTGACTGTCTTGTGAAGGACGGGCTGTGTCATCGGACTCTCTTGCTGGTAAGAAGGTTCATTGGCAGCAAGCTTTGCTAGTCCTTTTTGTGCTGGGTAATGGGAAGATGGACATGCTTTTGTTCCTTAGCGAGAATGTGTTTGAGCGCTGTGGTTGATTTTCTATGGGTGCTCGATGGTATTCTCAGTAATTTCTTGTCTGCAATTTTGATTTATTTATTTTGTGACTTCAAGGTCGAACCAATTGTTTGGTTTCATGTATGTTGGTGGACGCGTTTTGTTTTCTTCTATGTATTTCCTGATTGAGTATATTCTTTTACTCTATATAGGTTTAAAAAGGTTTTTAACGAGACACCCTTTCTAGACTTAATTAATAAATATTATTTTACCTAGCAAAAAAGGTATTAATTTGAATTTAATTTAAAAAAATTAATCATTCAATTAGGTGGTGAGACGCATGTCACCACCTGTTTGAAGGAGAAAAATAAGTTTATTTAATTAAATAAAAATGTTTAAATACTACCTAATTGTAGGGGTGTTCATGGTAGGTTAACCGTACCGTTTAGCTTAAACGGTTGATTAACTGTTATAGCGATTATTAACTGTTACTAAGTATTAAGAAATAATTAATTGTTAATTTTTTAAATGATTAACCATTATAGTGGTTAACTGTTAAGAAACGGTTCAATTACAGGTTAACCTGTAACATATTACGATTTTCTTTTTAAATGTTCATTTTTTCTTTTTAGAATAATAAATCTATCTCTCTGATAAATATTGTATTAAAATTTTCAAAAAATTACTTAAATAGAGAAATTTTAAACACAAACTTCATACTTAATTAAAAAAAGTACCTATAGGTTAACCATTAACCATCTTTTTTAGCGGTTCGGTTAACCGAAACCGTTTAACCTTAAGGGTTAGGTTAATTAACCTATAAAACGAACGGTTATACCGGTTAATGGTTACGGCTTATTTTGCACACCCTACCTAATTGGGTGTACTATTTTACTCCATCTAGGTTTAGGAAGGTTTTTGACGAGACACTCTTTGTAGACTTAATTAATTAATAAATCTTATCTTGCTGAGCAAAAAAGGTACTAATTTTAATTTAATTTTAAAAAAAATCATTCAATTAGGTGGTGAAACGCATGTCACCACCTTTTTGAAGGAGGAAAATAAGTTTATTTAATTAAATAAAAATGTTTAAATACCACCTAATTAAAGATGATTGCAGCAAGAAATTTGGAGAAAGCTTCTCATTCAATTGAGGGGATGGAAAGTTGAAGGAAGTCTATCTAGAGTAGCATTTCGGAATTTTTGCCTAAGGTTAGTACATCTCTAACCTATCTTATTTCTTGTTTTCCCTAAATGTTGATGCTTGGCTAAATTACATTTGGGGCAAGGGTTATATGAAGCATGTCATATGAGGGCTTTTGGTATTGATTGTTGAGTTAATGATGTTTTGGGGGTTATGAGCATGTTTGGGTGGCCTTTGAGTGGCCAAAATCACCGTAATAACTCACAAATGAGTCAGAATTCGAATATGGGTGACTAAGGGCAGTGTTGGGAGCAAATCTGTGGTTGGAAAAACCAGTTCTGGGTTCGTGTATCAGTACGGTTTCAACCCGTACCGATACGGAGGGGATTTCAAGCTTAAACCAGGCAATCTGGTGCTTGCATACTGATAATGCCTTTAAACAGTACCGATACGAGGTCCCTGTGTACCGGTACGATTGAGCCAACATCGGTACTAAGCCACTTATGTAAATTCTAGTAGCCAATTTTAGTATCGGTACGGTCGAGCCAATACCGATACCCCAGAGACGAGTAACGATACCCAGTGGGCTTGTAACGCCCCCGTTTTAGAGCTTAGCGGTTTGGTGATTTATTAGACATTCTGGTGGACCGGAGTAGAGATTCGAGTAAGTTTCGGGACCGTATATTTTTTCGGTAAGATACAAATGTGGAAAAATAGTTAAAAATCATCTTTTAATATATATTGAATTTTGGTGGAATAAATTTTGGAAAATGGAATTTGGAAACGTGACATTTTGGTTAGTGACCAAAATGCGATTTTTGAAAATTGTTTTAAAGTGACTAAAATGAAAAGGGTCAAATTCTTAGAATCCTTAAGGAGCTAAATTACCAAGTTTTTGCTGGTGGTTTCTCACTTCAATTAAATCATTTTAAACATATGTTTTAAAGGTGGTTTAAGAGGGATTAAAATATCTAAGTTGGTTATTAGCTTTTAAAGAAAATTTACGTAACTTTTTTTCTAAACCTTTTCTCTCAACTTCTTTTCTGCCAAACAATCAGAATTTCATCAAAGTCCAGAGGTGATAGATTCTTTTCACTCAGATTATTGGTTTTAACTTGATTATTTAACTTTGTCTTATAAAATCTCATTAAAATCTTATGTTTTCTTAGCTTTTCACAAATAAATTGAGGGAGAAACTTCACAACAGGGGTAAGGTCCAAGATCTCCTCTATTGTATGGTTCTTTAATGAAATTCCCAAGCATTTGATCGTTGTTTTTGTGTTTCTAATCGATTTTGATGATTTCCTAATGTTTAATTGAGTTATTTGGGGAAAATGAGTTAATTAACGGTTTGGATCTAATTTTCAGTAATTAAAGATGATTTGAGTTATATTTTAGATTTTTAATAATGTTGATAAGAGATTTTTATCAATGGAATCCTGAAACTTAAGAATCTCTATTTGTTTAGGTTGTTAGTTTTGAGGTTTTGTGGTGTTTCTATGGTTGTAGGGTTGCTGGAGGTGGTAGGTTGTTTTGGATCTGTTTTTAGATGTTTTTTGATGTTGAAAGTGATGTTATATTGATAGATGTTGGCTGGGTTGTGAATCGAAGTGTGTTGGTTATGTTTTCGGTTGTTGTGGAGGGGTTAATTGTGAAGATTTTATTGAAATATGAGAAGGATTGTAGTTGCTATGTTTAGAATGCATTATGATGCATTAATCCTCTATTGTTTTATGGTAAAAATAGGGGAGGTTGATCCGGAGTTGATTGAAGAAGCGTTGGAGGTTTCAGGTACTTGATTTCGCGTATCGGTGAGTGAAAACGTGGTTTAAAGTGTTTTGATGATTTGGAACAAAGTTTTGGGAGTTAAGGTAGAGCTTGAAATGCTTACCTAGACTCGGAAGTAAGTATAAAGTGGTTTTACTCTCTCGGTCGTGCTTGTTCGAAAGATTTTATGCACTTGGTTTATTGTTCATGTACCTACTATTTAAGCATGTTTTAAAGTATTCGATATATTGTTTTTAAGCATGTTTTGCTGAAGGATGCACATGGTAAGTGATCCTTGTAAGTATGGTTTATACTTGTATTTTAAAGCATGGTAGTTGCTTTAGAAATGGCATGGTTTAATGCTTGTTAAAAACAGTGAGGTAAATGTTATTTGGTTAATTATATTGGCAAGTGATGTTGTTTTAAAATTGTTATGGGATATAGTTGGTCGGCCATAGGATTGAGTGCACTATAAATAAGTATGTTAGAGACTAGACTAGAATGAATAAGGGCAATGAGGCACTTGTTGTGTTTTGGGAGATGCTTTGTGGAACTCCCTATTTGAGCATGATTCCTTAGTTTCTCTTGGATTATAAATGGCCTTTAAGGTTTGATTTTGGTGCTGGTTTGTCTTTTGATGTTTGTTTGGATGCAAAATTAAGAAGCATAATTATAGATTTCCTTTTGATGCATGAAGCCCTGTTGTGATGTTAGAAATGTGATGCTAGTAGGCTTGTGATATGATTGTCATGTTGGTATTGTGTTTAAAGCATGTTGGATTGATTAGAGTATGCTTTTGGGTTGAAAAAGTAGCCAAATGTGACATTACAGGCCCAAGTGTACCGATACACGGGGGACCGTATCGATACGGCTAGGCAATTTCTGGCTTGTGGGATCGGTACAAGCCTTGTGCGTTTCGATACGCCTAGGAAAATTTGGCCAGGTGTACCGATACGGGTATGGGTGTTTTGATACGAGTTTTAGCCACACGAAATCTCTTTTTCAACTCGAACTCGCGTATTGGAACACCTGAGGAGTCGTATCGGTACGATCTATAACATTTCAAAAGTTAGGTAATTTAGTTATGCGTATCGATACAGTATGGTGGTGTACTGAAATGGGGTGTTTCAAACTATATTGGTAAAATCTTACCTGTATCAATACAGATGACCGTTAATTATGTTTTTGTCACTTTAGGGTAGTTTTGCTTTCTTTACATTTTAGTCCCTGAATTTTGTCAATGCAATTGTTTGTGATGAAATGATCGTATTGAGCTAAAATTTGAGATGAAAGATTGGAACCTGACTAATTAAAGGTTGGCAACTTAAAAGTGAGCTTTAATCTTGAAATTTTCTATAATTGCAATTTGGTCCGTAAATTATAAATATGATCAATTGGATGTCAAATTGATGCTCGATTGAGTTGGGGTTACACCTGATGTATGCATGTACATGTAGGATTAATAATTGGCATCTAGATAAGATAACAAGGAAAAAATGGACCGGGTTTTTTTTGTATCTCTTTGGTTTGCTGCGACAAACCTAATATAGCCTTCTTGGTTCGGTCCTAGGCCGGGTCAAGGGGGTTACATTTGGTGGTATCAGAGCCAGATTTGATTCATTTGTGAGGTTGTCATGTTGTTGCCATGTTTGATTTGTACGGTGATTATTGTATGTACACTATTTGATATGCATGGTGATTGATATATGAATGTTGGTTGTTGTATGCTATGTTGGGGAAGTTTTGGGGGTACCCATTGCCTTATTATTATAGTTTGGAAAGTTTTGATTTTTGAAATGAAAGTCTTGGATCCTTACTTGAGGCCGGCCTCACTGTTTTTTGTTTTGAAATGATTATCATGCCTTAGATATATTTTAGCACAATGGGACCGAGGAGAGTTGCGATCGAGTACGATTGTTGCTGCCTCTGGGTAGAAAGTTGAATGAGAAGTTGTACCTCCTAGAGGGTTGCCACCACCCCCACCTAATCCACCAGAGGGAGTGGAACATGTACCACATGTGCCGGCTGGGCCAGGGATGGGTGATATAGCACCGTTGATACAGGCCATGACCGGTGCTTTTCAGGCAGCAGTTGTGGGTGTTTGTGTGCCAGCACCACCGGTTGAGCGTCTTCGTAGTTTGGGTGGAGTTGAGTTCAGTGGTTTGTTCCTAAAGCCTCTGAGGGTTGGTTGGCCAATACTAAGAGGATACTAGGCCAGATGGGGTACACCGATGCTCGTAAGCTAGGCTGTGTTGTTTCCCTGCTATAGAGTGATGCTTATGCATGGTGGACTACCACGATATCTGGTATGGTGACTGAGGAGGTGACATGGGAGTTCTTGTGCGGGGTATTTCGGAATAAGTATTTGGGAGTCCGATATCGGGACGATAAGAAATATGAGTTTATGGCTCTAGTGCAAAGCAGTATATCTGTTGCAGAGTACGAGGTACAGTTCGTGAGGTTGAGTCAGTATGTATCTGAGTTGGTTCCTGATGAGCGTACTCGATGTGATCGATTCCGCTATGGGCTTGTACAGGATGTTAAGACATACATGCTTGCTGCTGATTACACCGAATTCGATATGTTGGTTCCGGAAGCCAAAGATGTGAAGCAAAATTTGGGTTTGGCATCTGGATCGCGAGGTTTTAGCTCGGGTAAGAGAGCTATTGATTCGGGTTAGAGCGGTGGTCAGGCCAAGAGATATCGTGATAGGAGGTTTTGCCCGGAGCCGAGGCATGGTAGAGGTGTTATGGGACGTGGAGTCCAGGGGCAGGGTGCCCAGGTTAGTGCCCCGTTTAGCACTTGTTAGGTTTGTGGATCCTGAGATCATTTGAGGCGAGATTGCCCGTGTTTGGCCAAGGAGTGTCAGGCTCCCGCGCCTGTGGTGTATAATGCTTGTTGGAGTTGTGGGTCAGGCGGCCATCAGAGGCGTGATTGTCTGTTGTAGGCTCGAGAAGTGGACAGGGTGCTGCATCTGTTGTTGCTCCGCAGCGGGGTCGTAGTCGTGGCTACGGACCATTTCAGCGATGAGATGGTGGGCAGAGGACTGTGTCTCATACTGTTTCTATCCAGCCTGAGGGAGGTGGACCAGCTAAGGTGTATGCGCATCGTGAGGGTCACAATGACACCGATGTAATTGCAGGTACTTTTACCCTACAGTGTTTGCCGTTGTATTCGTTGGTCGATTCTGGTTCTACTCACTTATACATTTTGCGTGAGCATGCTGAGCTGCTTGATATATCTGTTGAAATTCTTAATGTGGGTGTTAGAGTGACTAGTTCTCTTGGGAAGACAGTCATGGTTAGGAGGTTGTATTGTAGATGTCCGCTGATGGTTCAGGGACATGTGTTTACTGTGGACTTGATGGAGTTACCATTCCAGGGTTTTGACATGATTTTTGAGAATAAATTGGTTAACCGAACATCGGGCTGTGGTGGACTTTGAGACCAAACGAATATCCTTGAGGTTGTCATATGACTATAAGGTGGTGGTTGTTGGTGAGAATGCCAAGTTTTTGTCTAATGTTGTTTCGGCTTTGAAAGCAAGATGAATGTTGGATTCGAGATGACAGGCTTATTTGGCCTATGTTATGAATCCTGGATCAAAGGAGTTGAGGGTGCAGGATGTTCGCACCGTATGCGAGTTTTCGGCTGTTTTTTCAGAGGAATTACCAGGATTGCCACCTGACCGTGAGGAAGAGTTTGGCAATAAGGTCTTTGCGGGTACGATACCGGTATCTATTGCTCTGTACCGCATGGCTTTGAAGGAATTGAAGGAGTTAAAAACGTAGTTGCAAGAGTCGCTTGATCGTGGGTTCATTAGACCCAGTATCTCACCATGAGGAGCACTGATGCTATTTGTTAAGAAGAAAGATGGTACGTTGCAGATATGTATAGATTACCGGCAGCTAAATAAGTTGACAGTAAAGAACAAGTATCCCTTATCGCGGATAGATGATCTGTTTGATTAGTTCAGGGGAGCCTCGGTGTTTTCCAAGATAGATTTGAGGTCGGGTACTACCAGTTAAAGGTGAAGGAGGTGGATGTGCCCAAAATAGCCTTCCGTATGAGGTACGGGCATTACGAGTTTCTTGTGATGCCGTTTGGTTTGACCAATGCACCAGCTACTTTTATAGACATGATGAATCGAGTGTTTTATGAGTTTTTGGACCAGTTTGTGGTTGTGTTTATTGACGATATCCTTGTGTACTCCCGTACCGAGGAGGATCATTATAGACATTTGAGAATTGTGCTTTAGATGCTGTTGGCTAATCAGCTTTATGCTAAGTTAAGTAAATGTGAGTTCTGGCTTAAGGAAGTTGTGTTCCTCGGGCATGTTGTGTTGGCCGAAGGAATACGTGTCGATCCACATAAGGTTGATGATGTAATGAGTTGGAAAGAGCCCAAGTCGGTGAAGAAGGTTAGGAGTTTCCTTGGTTTGGCGGGTTATTACTGAAGGCTTATAGAAGGGTTCTCCAGTTTGAGTAGACAGGAGATTGGCAGCGAGCTTTTGAAAGGTTGAAGGAAGCCTTGACGCAAGCTTCAGTCTTGGTTCAACCAGAATCAGGGAATGAGTTCGTTGTTTATAGTGATGAGTCGTATGTTGGGCTTGGTTGTGTGTTGATGCAAGAGGGTAAGGTAGTGGCGTATGCATCTAGGCAGTTGAAGGTGCATGAACATAACTACTCTACTCACGATCTTGAGATTTCCGCGGTTGTGTTTGCCTTGAAGATTTGGAGGCATTATCTTTATGGTGAGAAATGTGTGGTTTATACGGATCATAAGAGTTCGAAATATCTGATGACACAAAAGGAGCTAAATCTTAGGCAATGTAGATGGTTGGAGTTGCTTAAGGATTATGATCTGACCATTGAGTATCATTCGGGGAAAGCCAATGTTGTGGCGGATGTTCTGAGCAGAAAAACGGTTGTGGAGTTGAGAGGATGTTTGCTCGGTTGAGTGTGACGAATGATGGGGGTTTGTAGGCCGAGTTGTAGGTGAATCCATCCTTGTCGCAGAAGATTAAGGAGAAGCATCCGTACGATAGGATTTTGGTACCTTATGTGGAAGATATCAAGAATGGAAATCCTACGGATTTTTATTTCAACGATGATGGGGTGTTGTGTTTAAAAGGTCGAATAGTGGTGCTTGAGGACGAAGAGTTGAGGCATACTTTTCTGACTAAGGCACATGCTAGTCTTTTCACTATACATCCCGGTAGTACTAAAATGTATCGAAGGTTGAAAGGGGAGTACTATTGGGTGGGACTGAAAATGGATGTGGCTGATTTTGTTGCTCGGTGTATGGTTTGTCAGCGGGTTTAGGCTGAGCATCAGTTTCCTTCCGGGTTGTTGCAACCACTGAGGATACCGGAATGGAAGTGGGAAAGAATCACCATAGATTTCGTGTCTGGGTTGCCTTTGACGCCGACCAAAAAGGATTCCATTTGGGTGATTGTGGATTGGTTTACAAAGTGTGCACATATTTGTGCCAGTGCATACAATGTATACCTTGGACAAGTTGGCTGAACTGTATATCTCTGAGATTGTGCGTTTGCACGGAGTACCCAAATCTATAGTTTCGGATAGGGATCCGCAGGTCACGCAAGGTTTTGGGTGAGTTTGCATCGTGCTTTGGGAACCCGGTTGAATTTTAGTACCTCGTATCATCCTCAGACGGATGGCCAGTCAGAGCGCGTGATTTAGGTTCTCGAAGATATGTTGAGGTGTTGTGTTATTGAGTACTAGGGAATGTGGGAGAAGCAATTGCCGTTGGTGGAGTTTGCTTATAATAACAGTTATCATGCTAGCATACAGATGGCACCTTATGAGGCGTGGTATGACAGGAAATGTTGTATGCCCGTGTGTTGGGCAGAAGCGGGGAAAAAGTTTGTGTCGGTGCCCGATGTTTTGAAAGGAAGAACTGAAAAGGTAAAATTGATATGTGAGTGCTTAAAAGAAGCTACAGATCGCCAGAAATCCTATGCGGATTTGAAGCGTAGGGATATAGAGTACGTTGTGGGTGATAAAGTGTTTTTGAAAGTGTTGCCCTGGAAAAAGGTGTTGCGGTTTGGGCGGAAAGGGAAGCTTAGCCCGAGGTTCATTGGACCTTACGAGGTTATTGATCGTGTAGGTCCTGTTGTGTATCGTTTGAGGCTACCTCTAGAGTTGTGAAGGATTCACGATGTGTTCCACGTTTCAGTGTTGCGAAGGTATAGGTCAGGTCCATCGCATGTCATGCCGGTGGAGGAGATTGAGTTGAGATCGGATGTATCTTAAGATGAGGAACCGATAGAGGTTTTTGATACTAGCAGTAAGGTGCTGCGTGGTAAGACGGTTGAGCTCGTTAAGGTGATGTGGAGGCACCGCGGTGTTGAGAAGGCCACGTGGGAACGCAAGTCAGATATGTTGAAACATTTCCGCACCTGTTTCCTCCAGGTAAATTTTGGGGACAAAATTTCTTAAGTGGGGGAGAGTTGTAATGCCCCAGTTTTAGGCTTAGCGGTTTGGTGGTTTATTAGACGGTCTAGTAGATTGGAGTAGGGATTCGAGTCAGTTTTGGAACCATATTTTTTTCGGTAAGATAAAAATGTGGAAAAATAGTTAAAAATCATCTTTTAATATATATTGATTTTTGGGGAATAAATTTTGGAAAATGGAATTTGGAAATGTGACATTTTGATTAGTGACCAAAATGCGATTTTTGAAAATTGTTTTAAAGCGACTAAAATGAAAAGGGTCAAATTCTTAGAATCCTTAAGGAGCTAAATTACCAAGTTTTTGCTGGTGGTTTATCCCTTCAATTAAGTCATTTTAAACATGTGTTTTAAAGGTGGTTTAAGAGGGATTAAAATATCTAAGTTAGTTATTAGCTTTTAAAGAAAATTTACGTAACTTTTTTCCTAAACCTTTTCTCTCAACTTCTTTTCTGCCAAACAATCAGAATTTCATCAAAATCCAGAGGTGGGAGATTCTTTTCACTCAGATTATTGGTTTTAACTTGATTCTTTAACTTTGTCTTGTAAAATCTCATTGAAATCTTATGTTTTCTTAGCTTTTCACAAATCAATTGAGGGAGAAACTTCACAATAGGGGTAAGGTCCGAGATCTCCTCTATTTTATGGTTCTTTACTGAAATTCCTAAGCATTTGATCCTTGTTTTTGTGTTTCTAAGATGATCTTGATGATTTCCTAATGTTTAATTGAGTTTTTTTTGGGGAAAATGAGTTAATTCACGGATTGGATCTAATTTCCAGTAATTAAGGATGCTTTGAGTTATACTTTGGATGTTTAATAGTGTTGATAAGAGATTTTTATCAATGGAATCTCGAAACTTAAGAATCTCTATTTGTTTAGGTTGTTAGTTTTGAGGTTTTGTTGTGTTTCTATGGTTGTAGGGTTGCTGGAGGTGGTAGGTTGTTTTGGATCTGTTTTTAGATGTGTTTTAATGTTGAAAGTGATGTTAGATTGATAGATGTTGGCTGGGTTGTGAATCGAAGTGTGTTGGTTATGTTTTCGGTTGTTGTGAAGGGTTAATTATGAATGTTTTATGGAAATCCGAGAAGGATTGTAGTTGCTGTGTTTAGAATGCATTATGATGCATTAATCCTCTGTTGTTTTGTGGTAAAAATAGGGGAGGTTGATCCGGAGTTTATTGGAGAAGAGTTGGAGGTTTCAGACACTTGATTTTGCGTCGGCAAATCGAGGTTTCGCGTATCGGTGAATGAAAACGTGGTTTAAAGCGTTTTGCTGATTTGGAACAGAGTTTTTAGAGTTAAGGTAGATCTTGAAACGCTTACCTAGACTCAAAAGTAAGTATAAAGTGGTTTTACTCTCTCGGTCGTGCTTGTTCGAAAGATTTTATGCACTTGGTTTAATGTTCATGTGCCTACTGTTTAAGCGTGTTTTAAAGTATTCAATATACTATTTTTAAGCATGTTTTGCTGAAGGATGCACATGGTAAGTGATCCTTGTAAGTATGGTTTGTACTTGTATTTTAAAGCGTGGTAGTTGCTTTGGAACTGGCATGGTTTAATGCTTGTTAAAAACAGTGAGGTAAATGTTATTTGGTTAATTATATTGGCAAGTGATGTGGTTTTAAAATTGTTATTGGATATAGTTGGCCGGCCATAGGATTGAGAGCACTATAAATAAGTCACCTTGGATAATGAGGGGTTTATACGGCGTGCCAAATACTCCATCCAAGTACCCTAACGGTAGAGGGGTTAAACAATATCGAAAACTCCTATTAGTGGATTAAGCGTCTAACCAATGACTGAGGTGGGTGTCCTCGTGGGTTGAAAGTGTACCCGGTTGTTATTGTACCATGATTTTGATTGTATCGCTATTCCAGTTGAGATGGCATGAAGTGTTGGGTTAACACTTGTTGAATCCGTGTATCCGATGAACTCTTTTGTTATTGGACTTGTTTAATGATCACTTGTAAACCAGTATAATTGTTAATGTATCATTGAAATGCTTTATGTTGTATAATGTGATTTATACATGTTTCTCCTTGAGCTTTGTATTTGGTAGTAACGCATGGAAAGGCTTAAGTAGAGGGTTAGCAACGTGACTTGCTGTTGATTAATGATACATGTAGCGTATGGTTTAATATGCTGGTGTTAATGAAGTAAAGTGCATGTTTTAAAAGGGGCATGATGTTTTAAAGGATGATGTAAAGAAAATGGTTTAAATGCATTGATGGTGTTTTGATCTGAGCATTCCTCACTAAGCCTTGTGTGCTTACGCTCTCTTTGTCCATTAATGCAGAGAATTAAAGTCCTAGAAGACAGTAAGAAGCAAGGGGATCTTGGCAAGACTTATTTCCAAAGTATGTTAGAGACTAGACTATAATGAATAAGGGCAATGGGGTACTTGTTGTGTTTTGGGAGATGTTTTGTGGAACTCCCTATTTGAGCATGATACCTTAGTTGCTCTTGGATTGTAAATGGCCTTTAAGGTTTGATTTTGGTGCTGGTTTGTCTTTTGATGTATGTTTGGATGCAAAATTAGGTAGCATGTCTATAGATTTCCTTTTGATGCATGAAGCCCTGTTGTGATGTTAGAAATGTGATGCTAGTGGGCTTGTGATATGATTGGCATGTTGGTATTGTGTTTAAAGCATGTTGGATTGATTAGAGTATGCTTTTGGGTTGAAAAAACAGCCAAATGTGACATTACAAGCCCAGGCCTACGGATACGCGGGGGACTGTATCGGTACGACTAGGCAATTTCTGGCTTGTGGGGTCGGTACAGGCCTTGTGCGTTTTGATACGCCTAGGAAAATTTGGCCAGGTGTACCGATACGGGCAATTTTATATAGTAAAGAATACAAAAAATCATAAATAAAAATCTAAACTCCTTCCTCATTAAGGCTTTACTCCTATTGGACGGATGAATACCTCACTCCCATTGGTTGGAAACTACTTAGTGGGTAAGGTCTTGAACCTCATTGGTTCCATTTTATAGGATAAAAAATATGATATATATATATATATATAATATACCCTAAAAAAAGAGACGGCATATAATTTTTTCCCTTGAGCCGAATTCCCCCATTCCCAAATTCTTTCCCCTTAGCTGCATACCTTCAGGCATTCCTATTCACATTTTTCACCATTTTGCATTTCCCTACATCCAAACACAATCCCCCCCCCCCAAGAAACCGGCCATTTTGCATTTCCCCTCATCCACTATTCATTCCATTATCCCTACACTGCCATTGTTTTATCTCCCATTCTTTTCTCTACTGCCGCACCACCTTTCACCACCATCGAATAACCAACCCTTAAATCAAGCTTTTCAACCCCAACAACAACAATTTGTGGATTGATTGATCGAGCATATATTTGGGTTTTGGTATTAAATGACACTTAAATCTAGATTTTTTATGGACACTTCTACACATATACTATTTTTATATTATTCTAGATTATTCTATATATTAAATGACACTTATACATTTCTTTAGGATTTGCATTGACTTCTAACACTAAATCAATAAAAGAAAAGATTGAGCGTAGAAATTCCGACAAGAAAAATAGTGACGAGGCGATGTATCTTGAGGCGAAGGATGCTCTTAAATTAGGCAAAAGATTAGCGATGTAGATTGTTGAAAATGAAGAAGTGGTGGAAGAAATGGTTAGGATCGAGTTACTTAATCAATAAGTAGATGTTTCTGTCGGGTTGTTGTGTGGGCGGGAGCTTTGAAAGTTTACCGGAGATAGGGTTTAATTTGATTCATATTGTGCTATGTATAATATACATAATAATATAAGATTGAGTATACTTAATCACCCAATATCTTCTGATTTATGAGGAAGGAGAAGCCCGAATAATATAAGTTTTGTATCATATTACGTGTTAGAAAAATATTAATACATTGTAAGCCACTCAATTATTAATCAACTTATAAATAGATCACTCTTTTTAAAAAAAAATACAATTTAGTCAGCCATTAAGATATTATAAGAAACAAGCCATTGGACCGTTAAATATTAGATGGAACAGTAATGTGACCTAATAAAATAACAATTTTAGTCCCAAAATTTATACATTCTATCAATTTGGTCCTAATTTTATATTGTACTAAGAACAAACCCAAAAACATAGTACAAAAATGAGACAATATATAAAAGCCTGTCTTATTTATCATATGTAACCATACATATATAGAATCATATACAATGGCACAAGTTTGAAGGCCTTCTTAACATAACAAACACACACACTATATAAGGACGTACATGGATCAACAGTGGTAGATCTAAATCAACCGACCATCGAATTTATTGTACTAGTAGTAATACCAGTGCAGAACATAGCACATTATTATTATTACCGGCGCTTTTTGATCAGAAATTTAAACAAGGCCGCCCAAGAAAGGTTTCTCACTATTCTTATCACTGCAATAAAGGCAAGGGTTCTGGTGCTGCTCATATCCTTGGTCGTACACAGCCTTTGCAGCCGTTTCCATAAGCTCTCGATTGGTTATTGAATCCGTCACATTTTTGAGTATGTCAACCACTTCATGGGTGAACACCCCGTAGGCTTGATCACCCGACATGATGTCATACGATGTCTCATCGGAGTCACACCCGCTTAATAAAATCCCTTCATCCTCATGCAGTGGATCCAACGACAATCCGCCGGCTCTTTGAACAGGATGGAATGTGAGACTCACATCCTTCCCAAAGATTTTGTGGGCACCTTCCGCAATTTTATGCAGTCCGTCGTGGGCAAACCCTGCTGCTGCATCGATCGCATTACCGGCAAATCCTGCTGCTGCGTCGATCGCGGTGTTTATAAAATCAAAAACAAGGAACTTAGGCTTAACCTTAAGATTACGCTTTTTCGGATCACGAGCTACTGGTGCAAATATATTCTGTTTCTTCTCTTTTTCAATGAGACCACCACTATGGCATGAATCTGAAAGAACTGTGAAGCTTGCTCCTTCTGGTACTCGGTTAACCAAACGCCTGAAGTCCAAATCTGCGAAACAATGTTTATATAAATATTGGTGCAACAATTATACGAATCGAACAAAAGAATGGCCTACCAGTGATAAGATTAAAATCACAGGGCACGATTGCTTCGTCCTGCCTGAAATGCCTGCCAGGTACCAAGACTGGAACGGCTGTTCCGTGTCCGCTGAAGTAGAAAAACAGGACATCTCTTGGTGCAGCTTTTCTCAGCATTTCATTAAGGGCAGCCTTAATGTTTGCACCAGTAGGCAGCAACTGCGACGGTACTGGTGAAGTATTATCGTCAGTCAGGACCTGAATATTATCCTCATGAAACCCAAATTTTTTTATGATTACATCTTTTATGGTTTTCACATCATTTACGCATCCAGTCAACCTGAATTTGGAGAAGGGATAGTTGCAACCCACCAGAACAGCTCTCTTCGTAACCTTTGACGGTGACATCTTGCCTCAATTATTTTCTCTTTTCTTGTTTTGTGCTTCCAATGTCTCAGTAGGAACCTATATATATATATATATACTGCATCAAGCTTGGGTTGGTATGAGGGACAAACATCAGGGATTTTTTTATTATGGGATTACTTATTCTTTTCATTATTTTCCACTAACAAAAATTATATAAAAGTTGATGGCAAGACTCTTCAAACGTTTGGATCAATTAATAAGAGATTGTTTCAGCTTAATCAAAGCCTCGAGTTTGAAATCTTAAAAATACAATAGCATTAAATATTACTTTTTGACTCGTTTATGTCACTCCGCTGTTAACTCTTAATAGGTTAACTCAAAACGACGTTATTTTGGTATGGCTGTTTTGAAGCCTAATTTAGTCCAAAATAATATCGTTTT
Source organism: Hibiscus mutabilis (assembly GCA_019671005.1). Lineage (NCBI taxonomy): Eukaryota > Viridiplantae > Streptophyta > Magnoliopsida > Malvales > Malvaceae > Hibiscus > Hibiscus mutabilis. Next base: position 36,937 of record CM033731.1, on the reverse strand, counting down.
GATGATATAATTACATAAAAAAGTTGGTGACTGAAAAAATTGTTAGAAACATTCAAGATAATTTTAGTTTAATCAAGTTTTGAGTTCGCTATATTAAAAACAAAATAATATTAAATATTTGATTATATAAGTTTATCGTCCAATTTAGATCTTAAACGGATATACAAGATACACATATGATTTATTAAAAAAATAAAGACTATGTCTAATATCAGTTAGTTACACAAATTAAAAAATAGAAAATATTAATAATGACTTGATACGTGCACCTAACTCAAATAAGTCTATTTTTTAAAATATCTTATTTGCTCACACTTCAAACATTTTTTAATTGAATAGTACGAAGGCGTAATACTAAAATTAGCTATCAAATAGTCACTTTAATTCTTATTTTTAAAGCACTTTAAATCTTAATGTTTTAATTTTGGGTCAAAATGATCACGTTTAATAAAAATCGTTAATTGGCCAATTGTCTACGTTTAATGCTCAGAAATGAGTACAATTGTACTCAAAATCTACGAAGAACAATAAAATTTTATTTTTCTAATCCATAACTAATCTTTTATTTTTTCCTTGTAAGAATTTAACTTAGTTTATTTTGGGCATCGTTTTCCAGGTCCCTAAGCGGTTGCACCTATTGCCACTAAGCCAATTACTAGTTTATGATACTTGAGCAAGTAAAATAAAGGCTTAATATTAAAATAACTACCCAAACTATCTCGTTTTTTCTTTTAGGTCTAAACTATTTTTTGTCATTTTTAGGTGCTCAAACTATTTTTTTTGTCAAAATAGGTGCCTCAGTTGACCTTAAAAGGGGCAAACAAAAGTTTAGGCACCTTAAAAAAGAGGGGATAGTTTTGGCACTTGTTTTGATATTAAGCAGTAAAATAAATTATAATAACTTAAAATTCTGCAAGGGCCAAATTAAAAACATGGATGGTAAGAGTAGGCCGCATGGGTCAGGCCCCAGCTAGTTCTCGGGTAACTTCGATTATGGCTATTGTACATATCCAAAACCACCGTAAAACAAATACAACCAAGATAGCATTCCCAATTCAAACAAAAATATTATTCGAGAAATAAACAAAGTCATTCCCATAGTACGATTTTATATTTGCACTAATATTTTATATGTTTACATCAAAGGATCTATATTCAAAATTTTTATTAAAATGAGCCGAATAAGTGGTTCCAGAGAAAAAATAGATGATGTTCATTCTAGGAGATCAGGTTCAATCGCTCTGTCGACAAGATGTTTATGCATAGTATCACGCCTGAGAAGAGGCGGGGACATTAATTAATGGCCATGTGACAAGTGGTATCAGAGCGACCCTTTGACTGCTCGATTTCACGTCGAGCGCCCATGAATAGCGTAGGCAGGGTGAACAACTGTGACAATGTCCCATCACGAGCGTTGTTGACTCGTGACGAGGGCGTAACGAGATTGAGTGGGAGAGAATGTCACGCCTGAGAAGAGGCGGGGACATTAATCCCATATCGAAAAAGAAAATGTAGATCTATAAATATGTACGACGGCGCTGCACATCCTATCAGACATATATTTTGGGAAAAGAGTAATGGTCCCGTGCCAATAGTCAAAGGATTATCGAAAGAATTTTACATTGTTATAATATATGGCGTCTCAGACCTAAAAAGCAAGATATGGTGGCCGACGGCTATGGACACTCTATATTTCAAACCTATCACAGCAAATACACCGGAAGGGACTATGGCAAGTCTGCGACCGACATGGAATGGTGGCTGATTTTTCATACCCAACAAGAAAGCGAAGGATGGATCTAGGTTTGGCTTTGTGAGGATGGAATCAGAGAGAGTTGCGGATCGAGTAATTGAGAGGTTGAATGGAAAATGGATTTATGGTGCACGGATCGGAGTCTCAATGGCGAAAAGAGATACACGAACCATGTTTTGGAGAAAGAAAGGGATTTCGCATGCCAATCTGAGATCTTGATCAAAGAAAAAGCCTTACAACATAGCGATTCAATCCCACACATGCCAGATCGAGAGAGAGTGATAGGAGTGGTGGATGATAGCAATCTGGAAATTATGTGCCACAGTGCAGTGGGTAGATGCATCAGACCAGCAACACTATCAAAATTGGCGAATGAATTCACAAAGGCAAAGCTACAGGTCTTCTCTATAATGCGGATTCAAGGCCCTTTCATCTTATTCATGTTTCGAGATAATGAGTCGCGAGCAAAAATAATGGAATCCAAAAAACTATTACAATGGTTCGAGAGAGTGCAAGACTGGACACCATCAATAAGGTTTGACAGCAGATTCACTTGGTTAGCCATAGAAGGGATCCCGATCCAGGCGTGGTCAACCAGTACTTTCAAAAATATAGCGGAGACCTGGGGAGCGTTTATAAGAATCAACAATGATACGTTCGAGCCACAATCGTTTAAAAGTGGAAGAGTTCTATTTGAGACAGAATGGATAGACAGGATTGCCGAGACAATTGAACCTGTGGTCAATGGACATGTATACCCAATTCGTGTACACGAAATTGAATCTGCAGTCCGCAATGAAGATGTGACTGGAGAAAATATGAAAGACATAGAAGGTTCAGCATCAGAACAACGAAGCGTACAAGTAGAGAAAGATGATGCATCAGTGATCAAGATAGATGAAACTCCCTTGTATAGAAATATGAAAAAGAGTAGGGAGAATATAAATTCCTAGGATACAACTCCCTATTAAATGAAAACAGGAAAGGAAATGGGAGTACTTTAAATTCACAGGATACGGTTATTCCAAATTCCTACGAGGTATTCGACTCTGGGCCAAGACAATCAATGTTTAAGATGGCAGGATGTATTGATTTAGATGTATTAGAAAGCACAGAAGATGAAGAAAAGGATTTTTCAGATGCAGATGTGGCATTAATTTCAAGAAGTGGGGAGGAGCACATTAATTTTGATGTAATGCAATGTGAAATTCAAAGAACGAGAAGGTAGGCAGTAAGAACAGATGATGATGGTATTGTCGTGGAACATTAGAGGTTTGGGACCGAGATCAAAGAAGAAAGTAGTACAAGATAGTTACGACAATACCAGGGTGATATGGCTTGTATTCAAGAAACGAAACTAGAAGACATCTCTTCGGTGTTGGGGTCTTCAAATCAGTGCAGTCTCGGCATAATGTGCTTGGTGTGAGGTGGGAGACGATGAAACTAATCATGTCTTGTATGCTTGCCAGAAAATGTATGATACATGGTCCCGTTTTTTGAGCTGGTGGAAGGTGGATATGGTCCGACCTTTTGTGTTTAGTGATTTTCTCACACGTGCTTTCACAACCAATTTCAAGGGGTGGTGCGTCAAGGGTGGTTAGTGGCTTGTGCAGCAGCGTTATGGACTGGCTAGCTCGGGAGAAATGAATTCGTTTTCAATAAGAAGAAATTATCGATTGATGACCTCTTGTTCCTTGTGAAATTTCGCTCTATGTTTTGGTTGAAAGCATCTAAATGGTCGGTTTTGGAAAATCTCCATCAAGTTGATGAGGCACCCGAGCATCTTCCACAGCTATGCTTTCATAATGTTCCCCGTGAAGCCAATTCGATTGCGGATGCCTTAGCAAAGGGTGTTGTCCAACGTTCCTCTTGGCTTGAAGTGGTCTATTGAAGGGTGGTTTTGGAATTGGCCTGGTTTTGCCATGCTCGGCTACTGCTTGTGTTTTGGGATTGTGATAGGATGATTAGTTTTTGTTGGAATTGGCATGATCTGAAATGTGGGGTTACTGCTAGCGCTTTGGGATTCTGTCCAACGTTTTTGATTAGGAATTGCAAAATGGTGTTTGGTCTTGGTTTGGGGGATCTGTTACTTTGTTTTTAGTTGGGCGTTTAGTCTTTGTACACACTTTATTTCATTAACACGGGTACTCTTTTCTTTCATTTAGGTGTAGGGAGGTTTTTAACGAGGCTTGTGGTAATAGAGGCCTATATGATTTATCAATAAAATCACACTTTGCTGATAAAAAAAAGACAATAGTCAAAGGATTAAAAATTATGTATGAACAGATACTACCTTGTAATAACTTTTAGACTATTCAAAAAAAATCTTATTAAAAATGTGGACTAAATTGATGTAATATCTATCTTTTTTCTTAGAAAATATGATTTTATTGATCTTATGAGTCTCATTAAAAACCTCACTAATCTTAAGCGGAGGAAAAGAGTACACCACAACTAGGTAAGAGAACAACAACAAAAATCAGCAATACATAGCACATCACTAAACAGATCGCAATCCTCCTTCCCACCACAACTTGTTCGAAACCAGTTGCCACCAAGCTTTGAACATCTCATGTCGATATATGCCATCCTTTGTTAGATGATCCGCCATTCTGATCTTATTTCTAGGTACATATGAAATTTTTCGGGACATGCAATCAATCTCATCGAATATGTTTCACCAATGAGAGTTCACATTTTTTAGTAATCAAACTCAATACAAAAAAGTTTTCAAAGAATAAAAGGGACATCAAAATCACTAAACTATAGGATATTCTAAAGCATAAAATTTGTAAATTTTGTAGATAATCGATCGGATCGGTTAATTAATTTTATCCAAAACTATGAACCGTAATCGAACCAAAATAATTTTAAAAAAAGGTGTACCAAAACATAATTTTTCAATTTGGATACCTGAATTTCGGATCATATTTTTCGGATTTCAGTTTCGGTTTACCGTTAATTGTTGACTTGAAAACTTTAAAAAGGAAAATTAACTTTTTAGTCTTTATGTTTATAACTTTTATCAATCTAACCCTTTATCTTTTAAAAAAATAAAATATCATTAATTGAACAATACAATTTTGTAATAATCAAATTTTATATTTTTAAGGGTCAGATTGATTAAAACTATATGCGTAGAGGACTAAAAAAGTTTGTTTACCTTTTCAAAGTTTCTAGGCTAATAATTAACAAAAAAATTGAATAGAAGTTAGCGGAGGACCAAGATTTTTAAATAAAATGGTATATGGAATAAATATCATGAAAAGAAGTATAATGACTAAATTTTAAAGTTTGAAATATGATAAGGACATTTATCATATTAAAACCTAAACAAATATAAAAATTGTCAATGAATTGAAATAGAAGCAAAGAAAAAAAACTAATGAAGAAAGATAATTAAAAAAAAAACATTTAGCTTTAAGTGTACGAAGAAAGCACCTAGCAATTTCTTAACTATTTCTATTTTTATGCCTCTATTTTAAGTGGGGAAATTCTCCTAATATTACAGGGGAATTTTTATTTTCAAATCTGTGGTATCTTTGTTTTTATTTTCAAACCTATAATATTTGCTATAGTAAAAATGAAGTCGATAAGAATACAATCTGACTTCATTGTGCATCCTATTTCTTTTACTAAAAAATATTGAAGGCGAGATACTTACAATCCGACTTTAGTGTAAAACATTGTTCAAAGAAGATAGACCTACAATCCGACTTTGAATTACAATCCGACTTTAGTGTAAAACATTGTTCAAAGAAGATAGACCTACAATCCGACTTTGATTTTTTTAATGAAAAAAATAATTCAATGTTCAAAGTCGGGTCCAGCTCTCACCGAAAAAAATCAAAGTCGGGTCCAGCTCTCACCGACTTCAAAAACATTGTAGCTATAACACATTAAAAAAGGATGAAAGGGAGAAAACTGCGAGTTGTGGGGTTTGAACACGCAACCTGCAATTTAAAGGGCTGGCATCTAAACCAATTAAGAAAGACAGCTCTTGGGATTATGGCTCCCAAATATTTAATATATTTTTGGGTTGACCGAATATTAAAAGAAAATAAATAACCTGAATCCCTTCAGCTTCCCGAACTTTCGAACCAAAATAACCCAAAACCCCCCACAAATTATCCTCTCACCTACCCTTAGCTAGCCACAGCCGATCTCCCTCACCGCCCGTTCGTGGCCGTCACCGCCACCACGGAAACTTCTACGCAACCTCCCGAACAAAACCCCTAAGGTCACTCCACTGTCGCCTCACCGTTGCCGACAATTTAGGATCAAAGGTTCGGCGAACCTAGGGTTAACTCGTTTGAATCCTCATGTTTTTTTGCCTCCCCCATTAGCCGTTCGAGAAACAGCCACCGGTTTTGAGCTCACGGCGTTGAGGTGAGCAAAACCCTGCCGACCAATTGCCGTTTTGACATCTGGAGGACCTTCGTCAGAGCAACAATCGATTAGGTAAGTACGAGTTATTTTTCCGGCAAATTTTTGTTATTTTTTAGTTGGTTAAGAATTGTGGAGTTAGATCCGGCCAAATCAAGCATTTTGGGCCTTTTTTCGGCCATTTTTGCCGCGCATGGAGTACACGCGCCATCCAGGCGATTTCTGGCCGCTTGAGACTGTGGCCCGATCGAACTTGGCCTGAATCGGCCATGAACCGGTTCTATTTTGAACCGACCCGATCTGACCTGACCCGATCGACCCGTACGACCCGAACCGTTGTCCGAGTCAACCCGGTTCGTGTTAACTCATCGGAGTTAACTTAGTTGACTCTGACCTGTTAACTTTGACCCATTGACCGATGATATTAGTATGATGTCAGCGTTGACTTTGACCTGTTGGCGATGACATCAGGATGATGTCAGTGTTGACTTTGACCCCAAAAGTTAAATTTTCTGAAAACCCCTATTTTACGTGTTTCGACATCCTGAGTCCATTTATGATGCCCAGATCTTCTCGATCAGCACCTCTACGTGCTCCTATAGTTACCAGTATGTTTAAGCTTCACAAATTAATTATTAGGCTAGAAATTATCAGTATTCCCTTTTTAATAAACTTGGTTCGTTATGTCATAGGATCTAGCACTACTGCAGATCGTAGCAAAGAAGGTGCTCGTTAGATTTCTGACCAGCTCTTGAGGTGTGTTCCTTGTGTGCTAAATTACCGTTTTATATGAATAGTTTGGAATAATTTACTGAACTGATCTTCATATGTTGTCCTAAAATATTATAAGTATGTATGTATGATCTGATAGCATGCTCTCTGGTTATTGTTTACTGAAATTTATATAATTGTCAAGTGATGCCTGATATTACTGTTTATTGTATAAACTATTTTAATTGGGATTACTGGGAGAGTTATTGGATATCCTCAGGTACAACCTTGATTCAGTTGTGCCTCCATATAGGCCTCCTACGCCTTCGGGCCTAGGACTAGCCTCCAGTTATGGGGAAATTTTATATTGGTGTTCGGTTGGAGGATAGCTAGGTTTAAATGAAAACTTTGGTTGCCCTATTGCATGTTTTTACTGAATTAATTTTTTTATAAATTAACTGAACTATTTAAATATTTTTCTGTATGCACGTGTTAGAGCACACTGAGCCCTAGCTCACACCTCAACCCTTTCTTTTCAAATACCTTTTGGATAGGCTACCAGATCTGGCACTTGGAGGATCGACATATTTTGTACTCGTTTTTGTTGTGATATTTCTATCTTCCAGATTGTCTTAATTACGGTGGCATGAGCCTATGTTTTTTGTTACTATATGTCTTATTATGATGCTTTAAGAGGTTTATGATGTCATATCACTTATTATGGTTTATTTTGGATAACTAATTTGACTTATGTTCGAATTAATTATTATTTTTAAAGATTTTAAATCTTTTAACATTTAAATATTTACGTGAAAAGTCTTTGGTAAGTAATGTGATCTAGCACTACTGCAGATCGTAGCAAGGAAGGTGCTCGTTAGATTTCTGACCAGCTCTTGAGGTATGTTCCTTGTGTGCTAAATTACCGTTTTATATGAATAGTTTGGAATAATTTACTGAACTGATCTTGATATGTTTTCCTAAAATATTATAAGTATGTGTGTATGATCCGATAGCATGCTCTCTGGTTATTGTTTACTGAAATTTATATAATTGCCAAGTGATGCCTGATATTACTATTTACTGTATAAACTATTTTAATTGGGATTACTGGGAGAGTGATTGGAGATCCTCAGGTACAACCTTGATTCAGCTGTGCCTCCAGATAGGCCTCCTACGCCTTCGGGCCTAGGACTAGCCTCCAGTTATGGGGAAAATTTATATTGGTGTTCAATTGGAGGGTAGCTAGGTTTAAATGAAAACTTTGGTTGCCCTATTGCATGTTTTTACTGAATTAATTTTTTTATAAATTAATTGAACTATTTAAATATTTTTCTGTATGCACGTGTTGGAGCACACTGAGCCCTAGCTCACACCTCAACCCTTTCTTCTTTTCAGATACCTTTTGGATAGGCTACCGGGTCTGGCACTTAGAGGATCGACATATTTTGTACTCGTTTTTGTTGTAATATTTCTATCTTCCAGATTGTCTTAATTACGGTGGCATGAGCCTATGTTTTTTGTTACTATATGTCTTATTATGATGCTTTAAGAGGTTTATGATGTCATATCACTTATTATGGTTTATTTTGGATAACTAATTTGACTTATGTTCGAATTAATTATTATTTTTAAAGATTTTAAATCTTTTAACATTTAAATATTTACGTGAAAAGTCTTTGGTAAGTAATGTGATCTTTTAGATTCGGACTTTATGCATAGGCCGGTCTAGGGGGTTACATTTAGTTGGTTTCGGAGCTTTTTGTTTTAAAAGCCTTAGACCGTGAATGGGTCCTAAATGAACAATTTTATAAGATGTTTTGCGAAAGTGTTTCAAAAAGGCCATGTCACCAAGTTTCATGCATTTACATGTGTACGGTACTCTAGTGCCAGTTTTAACCCTAAAGTTTTACCTTATGTAGAGAGCTTGAAATCATCCGTTATGAACACCCATAGAGGTCATCGACCATCCCATGGGCGAGGTCGAGCTGTTAGATTTATCGAATCAGTTGATAATGTGGCTGTAGATCCTCCGGCGCATGTAGATCGCCATACTCCTGTAGCTCCTATAGCTTCTGTAGATCCACCACTTGTCTCTAGTATTGATATGATGACTCCAATTAGAGAAGCATCAGCGTCGAGTTCTGAACCGACGATAATGATTGACGAGACACTTAGTAAGCAGTTCTTACAGTTAATCTAGAGTATGGTTAGAACGGATGGCACCACAATTGAGGTACCCATATCACAGAATCTGATTTTGAATAGGGCCAAGACATTCGAGGGTGCTACTAGAGGTGCCCCAACTGAGGCCGATAAGTGGCTCAGTGACTTAGAGAGGCGCATGGATCAGTTGGGACTTGATTCATTCAGACGGTATTTCGGAGCCGTCTCTATGCTTTACGGGAATGCCCATACCTGGTGAGAGTCTGTGATTAGTAGCGTCCTTGCCACCCGTTTAACCTGGGAGTTCTTCAAGGAACATTTTAGGAGTTGGTTTATCAGAGAGCGATATTTGAGTGAGATGCGAGAGTTGTTCCTGAATCTGATGCAAGGAGATATGACTGCATCTAAGTACGAATTAGAGTTTTTGACTTTTGAGATTTGGTTCAAATCTGGTCACCTCTGAGAAAGAAAAATGTCGCAAGTTTGCTCTTGGTCTCAGGCATGAGTTGTGTGAGAAGGTCATCGCTTTTCAGGATAAGGTGTTTGATAAAGTGGTTGAGCGAGCAAAAGATCTAGAGAAGGTTGAGCTGATGACCGCTGGTAGTGGCAGAGCAGATCGTGAGCAGAATAGAAGGCCTCTAGGTCCTGAGTCTTCAACATGCCCTGGTAAGCGGGCTCGTACTACAACTCCTCAGATGAGTACTTTTGGTTCTAGGCATGTAACACCTGTTAAGTTAAGAAAATAAATAAATAATAAATAATAAAAATAAAGGGAGGAGTTGCAGGTCATGGGAATTGAACCCATGACCTGTGGCAAGGAAACCAAACACCCAGCCATCTAAGCTAAATAGCTCTTGTGATGGGTTTTCAAACATTTTAATTTGTTTGATTTGTGGGCTGGGTTATCAGAAATAATAAAAACCAATCCAACCATTCATTTTCTTTTTGGATTCAAACCAAATACCCCAAAATTCTAGATCTTTCCTCCCACATAACCCTTTTGACTGCCATGCGTATCTCCTTCACCATCTGACAGTGTCGTGAACCGCCGCCACCACCATGCTCACCGTCGTTTGCCGAGTAAAAGCCCCATAACCACTCGTACCCTCTCTGCTCCATTCACCGGCGATTGCAGTTCGAAGCTTCGTTGAACCTAGGGTTCGAATCTTTCCTTTTCGGTATTGTTTCCAGCCGCTCCGGTCGTCTATCAGCAAAACGGTGACCATCATCGTCCTCCCCACCTTGAGGTGAGCTGAACCATTACCGCCGATCATTAATCCAACGACGTTCATACCTCGTCGACATTCGAACGTTTTTGGGTAAGTAGGTAAGCTCTGGTGGTTTTTTTGATTTGTTTTGAGGATTTTGGGGTTGCTTAAGCATTTTGAGAAGGAAATCTGGCTAATGGCGAGCATTTTAGGCCATTTTTCGGCCGTTTTGGCCATGCATGGAGTACACGCACCGCCTGGGGCGATTCCCAGGCGCCATAGACGTTGATCGACCTGAATCAAGCCTGAACCGGCCCTGAACCAGTTTTACCTTGTACCAGTTCTAAACTGACCCATTAACCCGACCCGTTGACCCGACCTATTGTTTGAGCCAACTCAGTGAGTCAACCCGGCCGAGTTAAGTCGGTGAGTTGACTCGACCGAGTCAACTCAGTGAGTCAACTCACCTGAGTTAAACCGTTAACCGTTGATGTCACTGTTGACTGCTAATATCATAATTGACCGTTGACCTTTGTCTGATAATGTCAATATGATGTCAGCGTTGACTTTGACTGCTGACGTTAGCGTTGACTTTGACTGTTGACGTCTTGACTTTGACCAAAAAGTTAAATTTTTCAAAAATCCCTATTTTATGTTTTTCGACGTCCTCAGTCCATTTTTGAAGCCCGTTTCATAAAATTCTCACCCGAAAGCCTCAAAATTGATCTTTTATCCGATCATGCCTAGTATTTAAATTATTCTATTTATAAGGAAGGTTTTGAATTAAGAGTTCTGACCCAAAACATTATTTGTTTAAGGTACACACGATATGTTCGATCGTTCATCTGCTCATCCCGACTCGTCATGACTTGCTCAGCCGCGAGATCCCATTGTGATCTGTATGAATCCGTATCTTAGCAAATTGTCCTAATATAATCATAGTCTTTGTGGTAACCCGAATCTTTGTCGTTATAGGTTCCAGCACTGTAGCAGAGCGTGGTCTTGGTGCCCTGTAGACCCAGACCTTGACTTTTGAGGTGTGTTCCCTATGTGCTACATATTTGTATTATATACTGTTTTGAACGCTATAATTAAACTAATCATGTGCACATGACTGTTAAACATGGTTTTACACACACACATATATAATCTATTTTCTGAACTTGAGTATGATTCATTGTTATGCATGATTTATGCCTTAGTACCCATTATGTCTAGCATATTTCTCTGGTTACTGTTATCTGATTGAAAGCCTGCTGATAAACTATCATTATACCTGTTAGTTATTGCATACTGTAGAACTGCCTGAACTGGTTACTAGGGTACTTGGGTATAGTGAGAAGTGCTTGAAGGTTCAGCCTTGATTCGGCTGGTAATTCTGCCTGTAAAGGTTCCTAGTTTCTACTAGGGTAATTTCACTTGTATTCGGTTCCTATGCTTTGGAAAGGGTAATTCCGCCTGTACTTGACGTAAAACCTTAGGATGGTACCCAAGCCTAGTAGACTTGGGTTAATGCCTGTATATGATACTGTTCGGGGGAACTGTATCCTGGAGTTCGGTTAGAGGGTAGATAAATTGCATGAAACTTTGGTTGTTATCATAACCTGTTTTACTATTATCTGATTTGTATGCATATAAACTATATGTTTTCCTTGCACTATTGGAACACATTGAGCTTCCCAAGCTCATTCTCCCAAATATTTTCCCTTTCAAATTTTGGATAGGCTTTCTGGATCGGACTCCTAGAGGATCGACACATTTGGCATACATATGTTATTGTAATGTTTTTATCTTCCAGATTGTCTTATTTCGGTGACATGGGCCTATACATATTTTGTTACCTTATACTTTATACTTGATGATGATGTTATTTATGTTTTGGGATGTATTTATACGTACGGATATGCCTTATTTTGGTTACTTATTCAATTATGCTTGAATATTATATTTCTCGATATTACGTTTAGATCCTTAAATGTTTTCTCGAAAGGTATTTGGTTAGAAAATGTGGTCCTTTAGACTTAGACTTATGCATAGGCCGGTCTAGGGAGTTACAAGGCCTACAGCCACACACCTTCTTGCAGCTAGTAAAGGTGATTCGTCAGGTTCTACGCAGCCCAATCCTTGTGAGTATTGTGGTAATTGGCATAGATGAGAGTGTAGGAAGATGTTAGGTGCATGCATCCGATGTGGGTCCAAAGATCATTTCAAGAGGGATTGCCCGCATCCATCTTCTGTAGCTCAAGCTTTTCCTCAGACCCCTGAACGCTCGTAAACATCCGTACAGACTCTAGTCAGGGGACATCATCAGAGTAACGTTTATGGGTCTACTGCTAGGTCAGATAGTAGAGGTAAAGCACAACATAGTGGAGGACCAGTTATGTCTGAGGCCCTACAGCCTGTGCTTGTTTATGCTACCCGACATCGTGATGATAGAGATGAGCCTGACGTCATTGTAGGTACTTTTACTATCTTTTCTATTCCATACTTTGCATTGCTTGACAACGGCTCTACCCATTCCTATGTGTCAAAATCTATATCCTGAGATCTTCATATTCCGATTGAGATCACAGAGAGTGCAGTCACCGTCTGAGCCCTATGGGTCAATATATGGTTAATAAAGTTTTCTGATAATGTCCTCTTGAAGTTCAAGTGGAAATCTTTTTAGTTGACTGATGGTGCTACCGTTAGAAGAATTTTATTTGATTCTGGGTATGGATTGGTTGACTGAGCACCGTGTTAGTCTGGAATGTGAGTTTAAAATAGCAACTTTAAAGACTTCTAATGACATGATAGTAGTTCCTGTAGGAAAAAGACGCGGGTATCTGTCCAATGTAATATCTGCCCTAAATGCTGATATGATGATCCGGAAGGGTTATGAGACTTTTATTGCCTGCATTCTGAATACAAAAGGGTCTTTAGCAAAGATTGAAGAAATACCTATAGGAAAGGAGTTCTCTGATGTGTTTCTTGAGGAGTTACCTAGGTTTCCGCCGGACAAAGATATAGAATTTGAGATGGAGACTTATCCAAGATCTGCGCTAGTTTCCATGAACCCCTACCATATGGCTCCTAAAGAGCTTAAAGAATTGAAGGTTCAGTTGCAAGAGCTTCTCGACAGAGGTTTTATTCGACCTAGCTCTTCAACTTGGGGAGCTTCAGCCCTATTCATTAAAAAGAATGATGGTTCACTACGGTTATGCATTGATTATCGGAAGCATAACAAATTGACTGTAAAGAATAAATATCCCCTACCCAGGATTGATGATTTGTTCGATCAATTTCAGGGAGCCTTTGTTTTCTCAAAGATTAATCTTCGATCTGGGTATTATCAACTAAAAATAAAGGGGTCTGATGTTGCGAAGATGGCTATCCGCACCAGATACGGGCATTACGAGTTCCTAGTGATGCCTTTCGGGTCGACCAATGCTCCTACAGCCTTTATAGATCTAATGAACCGTGTATTTCAACCTTATTTGGATTAGTTCGTTGTGGTATTCATCGATGACATTCTGGCTCAGTGAAGTGACTTTCCTCGGGGATATGGTTTAGGCTCAGGATATTCAGGTTGATCCGAGTAAGATTGAGGTCATCGTGAGTTGGAAGCAGCCTAAAAATGTCTCTGAGATTTGCAGTTTCTTAGGCTTAGTCGGGTATTACAGACACTTTGTTGAGGGTTTCTCTATTATTGTTGCCCCTCTGACGAAGCTATTGAGGAAGAACGTACCCTTTATCTGAACTGATGCTCAGTAGGAGAGTTTTGAGAAACTGAAGATAGCTTTGACTCAGGCTCTAGTGTTGACCCAGCCTGAGTCAGGGAAAGATTTCACAGTTTAAAGCGATGTTTCACGTTTCGGGCTTGGTTGTGTTCTGATGCAATATGGGAAGGTAATCGCTTATGCGTCACGCCAGTTGAGATCTCACGAGTGTAATTATCCCACGCATGATCTGGAGTTGGTCATTGTAGTCTTTGCCTTGAAAATTTGGAGACTTTATCTCTCTAGGGAAAAGTGTTACATCTATACAAATCATAAGAGTCTGAAGTATCTTCTTACTCAAAAGTACCAGAACTTGATACAGAGGTACCGTTGGGTTGGCATGAAGAAGGATATCTCAAATTATGTGGCTAGATGTCTAACTTGTCAACATGTTAAGATAGAACATCAGCACCCTTCTGGTCTCTTGCAGCCTATCATGATTCCTGAGTGGAAATGGGAACAGGTCACGATGGACTTTGTTACCGAATTGCCTCCGACTCCTTCTAAAAAGGATTCGATCTGGGTGATTGTTGATCGACTCACCAAGTTTGCTTATTTTATTCCTGTTCGAGTTACATATTCCCTGGAGAAGCTGGCTAGGTTGTATATTTCTGAGATTGTTGCCTTTGTCCATTATTTCTGATAGAGATCTGAGATTCACCTCTCGATTTTGGCAAGCCCTTTAGGAGGCTTCGACATACTTCTAAATTTTAGTACGTCCTTCCATCCTCAGACTGATGGCCAGTCCAAGAGATTGATACAGATTCTTGGGGATATGTTCCAGGGATGCGTGATTAATTTTCGTGGTAGTTAGGACGATTTCTTGCCCTTAGCCGAGTTTGCCTATAATAATAGCTACCATGCGAGCAATCGTATGGCACCATATGAGGCTCTGTATTGTCGCAAATATCGTACTCCTATCTGTTGGACAGAGTTGTATGAAGAAAGACTTTGGGCCCTGAGTTGGTTCAGGAGACTGGGGAGACCGTCAGATTGATCTGGGATCGTCTAAAAGAGGCTTTTGATAGACAAAAGTCTTAAACTAATCGGAGGAGAAAAGATATCGAGTTATGCCTCCAGTTATGCCTCCAGTTATGCCTCCTACGCCTTCGGGCCTAGGACCAGCCTCCAGTTATTATGGTGACATGAGCCTGTGTTTTGTTACTATATGTCTTATTTTGGTGCTTTAGGAGGTTTATGATGTCATATCACTTATTATGATTTATTTTGGATAACTAATTTGACTTATGTTCGAATTAGTTATTATTTTTAAAGATTTCAAATCTTTTAACATTTAAACATTTACGTGAAAAGTCTTTGGTAAGTAATGCGATCTTTTAGATTCAGACTTTATGCATAGGCCGGTCTAGAAAGTTACAGTAGCAATTGCAATATTTTTTATATTTTTTCATTTCTATATTTTAATTTTTTTTCTAAAAAATTGTTTTTATATTTTTTAATAAATAATATAAATGTATAATTGTAATAATTTAATTGTTTTTAATGCACATAGCAACATTGTGATCTTTCTACTTTTATGTAATAATTTGTCGTAATTGTTTTTTTTTGTTGGTTTTCTACGCCACATCATATTTTAATGGATATTTGCTACATTGATAAAAAAAAATGACTCAATTGATTCTAACTCATAATTTAAAGGATTTAATTGGGTATCGTTTTCTATTAGAGACTTGATATTCCATTATTTTCAGAATTTTTTTAAAAGAAATTACATAAAAATTATTGACTAAAAATGTTATTAAGACCACTTCACCAAACATTTGAATCAACTGATAGAGATTATTACAGCTTAATTAAAAGTCTCGTGCTCAAAATCTTGAAAATACAATAACGTTCGGTACTTAATATTAATATAACTATCTCTTACTTAAACTATTAAACAGGTAGATATTCATAATTTATTAACAAAATCGTAGAGACCCGTTCAATATCAATTAGTTACAAGAAACATATGTCAGCATACATGAATGAAGAAACAGAAAATATTAATAAGGACTTGAGTTTTGTACATAACTTGGCCAGTCTACTTTTTAAAATATCTTATTTGTTCACATTTAAAGACATATTTTCATAATTGAACGTTATGAAACAATATTAATTAAGAAACACAATTTTAAAGTCATACTTAAACTAATATTTTATTTTTTTACACTTAAACAAAGATGAAACTATTTAGACGACCATAGAAAGGGCCATGTCTTCTTATTTATTTTTTTAATAATTTTGGTCTCCATTAGTTTAAATATTTAGAGCATAGAAAGGGGTCACATTTGAATATCGTTTACACTTAACTCAAACTTTGTTTGAAATATTTTTCAAGTCGAGTTTATGAAATTTAAATCCAGTTGTTCAAGTTTCTAATCGAATTTAATTGTAAATTTTTCAATTTTAACGGCTTTCTATAATCATGGGCGGAGCCACCCTAACAAAATGGGTATCACTTGACACCCAAAATGAATATTGACACTCCTTAAAAGAAAATTGACACCCCTTAAAAGGAAAATGACACCCATCATTTGTAACCAGGTACTTAAAAAAATTTCTTGATAAAAATTCTAAATTTTGACACCCCAAACTAAATTTTCTGGCTCTGCCCCTGTCTATAATCATATACGATTAACATATATATTCTTTCATATTTTTATATGTGATATAAATATATCAGGCAAAGTCGAGAGACTCGAGTTGAACTTAAAAAACCAGTCAATTGATTACTAAAAATTCCGAGTTATTTGAATCCTAATTTATAACTCGAACTTTATTTAAATGTTTTATAAATCGAGTCGAGTTTATGAAATTATGATTCGAGACAAATCGAATTGAAAATTTTAATTTTTATAATCAAGTCTAATTTTCCCCAACCTACTTACGCATAATATATCTCAGCATATAGTATTAATTGTAAAACGGAAAATATTAACAATGACTTCATAGTTGTACCTAGGGGTGATAACGAGCCGAAGCTTGTCGAACTCGGCTCGGAAATAATACTATTGGGTTCGGCTCGGGCTCGAAGCTCGTCAGGCTCGGCTTGAAATGGTTAATTGACTAACAGTCAACGTTTGATGAAAAATTTTGGGTCAAAATGATCATGTTTGATGAAAAATCGTTAATTGACTAACAGTCAACGTTTGATGCTTACGTCAGAGGTGATTCAAAGATTTAGGGGCATGTACAATTTACCAAAATGGGGGTTTTTAATAAAAAAATAAAAGTCCGTTGACTTGGTGTGTGTAGTAGACTCACTTTTGAATAAAAATGAGTATAATAGGACTCAAAATCTATGAAGAGCAATAAAATTTTATTTTTCTCATGTATTTTATTACTAATCCATAACGAAACTTTTGTTTTCCCCTTATAAGCATTTAACTATCCCGTTTTTCTCTTGTGCCTAAACTTTTTTTTGCCCCTTTTAGGTGCTCAATCTATCATTTTTCTGCTAAAGTAGGTGCCTCAATTGACCTTAAAAGGAACCAAAAAATGATAGTTTAAGCACCTAAAAGGGGGGGAAAAATTTAGGCACCTAAAAAGAAAAACGGGATAATTTGGGTACTTATTTTGATATTAAACTGTAAAATAAATTATAGTAAATTAAAATTCTGTAGGGGCTGAATTAAGAAAATGGATAATAGGAGTGGACCGCAGAGGTCAGACCCCAGCTAATTCTCATGTAGCTTCGCCTATACCTATTGCCCATGTCCAGAACCACCATAAAATAAATGCAACCAATATAACATTCCCAATTCAAGCAACAATATTATTCAAGAAATAAACAAAGCCATTCTTGTTGTACGATTTTATATTTGCACTAATATTTTATCTGTTTACATCTGAAGATTTATATTCATAGTTCTTATTAAAAATGTGGATTAAAATTAAGTAATATCCGTCTAGATGAGTTCATATACATTGGACGTCATTTTATCTTTAATTTATGAGTTTATGGACGTCAGTGCACATGCAAGCTAGCTTTAAAGTAAACTAGTGTATACATATAGTGTTATTATTATTATTATTATTTTCCAATTGTCACGTTTTGTGTCGCGTCACCTATTATGTCATTAAAAATATTAGCAAAAAATAACGCAATTGAGTGTAATTTATAAATTAAAGGATTTTATTTGGTGGGGTGAATGTATATTTTAAATCTAAATGTTTAGATTAAAACTTGCACAAAATAAATACGATTTTATGGACTCTGTAACTACTTTTAGTGGTTTTTTATTAAATAAGATTTCTTCTTACCGACCAAAAAAAAAAAATCTTAACCAAGTTTTGTAAAACGATCTTTTGGTCATTTTCTTACGGATGAGTTGGTACTAACGACTTCAAGACAGAAAAAATGTGCGTAGCTACCTTCCTTTTTGTATAATGATTATTATAGTAATGGTAATGACTTTGTTTTATGCAGAAAGGACTTGATATAAAAAACCCTAGCATGGAAATGGAAATGCAATGCAAGCTTAGTATTAAGAGATCGTGTTAAGAATTTGGTAGGCGGCAAAATAACCAAAGCGATAACGAAATAGATCAAGACATGTACAAGAGACAAGATTTAACGTGGTTCAGCATAGCCTACCTCCACAAACGAGAGAAACGAACAATCCACTAAAAACGTAGAGAACTCGAAGAGTACAAATACATGATAACCCATATAATCCCAAAATCCGGTGTACAAATCTCATGACCCGGTGGAACCAAAACACTCTTCTCAACATCCCTACAATACCCATCTTTACAACGTAGGCACAATAGTTGTAGAGAAGCTAAAAGTGGTTACATTTCTCCAGAAAATAATTCTCTTTAACTCTCATCATCTTGTTCTCTCATAATTCAAAAGCTTAAACCTAGTATATATTTATAGACCCAAATACTTGGTCACCAAGAAACATTATTCAATAAGATCTCCTACTTAAAATAGATATTTACTCATTAAAGTAAATCCTAATTACCAAGCAATCTTCAACCACTAGAATTACAATAAAACCCAACTTAATTACCAATTAGAATTTGTATCAAAATATAACAGATTGAATATAAAATCTTCTTCATCATCATCTTTGAGTTGTCGTAAGCAACATGGTTACGAAGCAGTTGTTGTTAGCATTTGCTGCGGCTGTGTTATGGGGCTCAGTACTAGTGTCAGCACAAGCTAACTTCCAGTTTTATAAACTGAGTCTGATGTGGCCGAACACTATCTGTTTGCAAGAAAATTGTATCAATCCAGTACCCAACTACTTCATCATGCATGGCTTTTGGCCAACATTCCAAAACGGAAATTTTGAGATTCAAGTTGATCCTTATGATCCAATTAATAATCCCTGCTTTAACAATCCTGTAGATCCAGGTACTGCTACGGTAAGCTACTTATTTTCATTTTAAATATTCTTTCCATGCCAAGTCTTAATGTTTGCTGTTGGTTTGATTATGAGTAGTTCATTTAAACTCATTGCTTTTGTTTCAAGTGTTGTATTGGAGAAATTATTTTATGGTCTCAGCCCACCACGTCATCCGTGATCCTCATCCACTAAAAATCAGCCACATAATTTCTTCTTTTCCATGTCATTAATCCATTCATAATCAACTTCTATGTAACCACCCACTCCATATTTACATGGCTTAAAAAGTGAAGATTCATCTTTAGAAAAAATGGCATGGAAAAAAAGAAATTATGTGGTTGATTTTTAGTAGAATAGACCATAAATGACGTGGTGGGCCGGGACCAAATAATAATTTTCGTTGTATTGATTTGTTTATTTAAAATAGGTAGGCTCCAAATACACCGGCACCCATTTTAGCGGGACTAAACGCAAAATGGCCAAACCTTATAGTGAGCAATCAGCCTAATCCTAACCAGGTTTTTTGGCAACATGAATGGGTCCGCCATTGAGTGTGCTCAGAATATGGTGATGATCCTTTTAGTTATTTCGACATCGCCTTAAATCTTGCCAACGATGCCAGATACAACCCATTCACAGGTAATATGATTAAGAATAGTCAGATTTTACCAGTAGTCTTTAAGCAGGATATCATTCGGTGTCAAGGCAATCAGAGATCAGGACATCATTTTTTGGGATCCTCAAGGCGAGGTACCACTCCATGCCAAGGCGATGAAGATCGAGGGCATTTCAGTAGTCTCTAAGCGGGATATCATTCGGTGTCAAAGCAACTAGAAATCAGGACATCGTCTTTCGGGATCCTCAAGGCGAAGTACCACTCCATGCCGAGGCGATAAAGATCGAGGGCATTCCAGTAGTCCCTAAGCGGGATATTATTCGGTGTCAAGGTGACCAGAAATCGGGACATCATTTTTCGGGAGTCTCAAAGTGAGAATTTCAAGGAGAGGAAGGGTGAACAATTCTATATAGGAAGAACTTGCAGCTCGGAATCTACAGACAAGAAATGGGACAAAATTTGGATTTTTAGTCTTTGCTTTATTCTTATTTCACAGCAATGAGCAAAGAGGGGCAGCTGTAGACACTAAATTTTGTCCGGGTTAAATTAAATGCTCGAAATAAAATCAATTCACATTACCCCTTCTTAATACCCAATACCTTATACCCTAACCAAATAGCCCACATCAAATATGGCTCATTATCTATAACTTTATATAGTAAAAAAATACAAAAAAATCATAAATAAAAATCCACTCTTTCCTCATTATGGCTTTACTCCTATTGGATGGATGAATACCTCACTCCCATTGGTTGGAAACTACTTAGTGGATAAGGTCTTAAACCTCATTGGTTCTATTTTATAGGATAAAAGATATGATATGATATATATATATATAATATATACCCTAAAAAACAGACGGCAGATAATTTTTTCCCTTGAGCCAAATTCCCCCATTCCCAAATTCTTTCCCCTTAGCTGCATACCTTCAGGCATTCCTATTCACATTTTTCACCATTTTGCATTTCCCTAAATCCGTACACAATACCCCCCCCCCAAGAAACCGGCCATTTTGCATTTCCCCTCACCCACTATTCATTCCATTATCCCTACACTGCCATTGTTTTATCTCCCATTCTTTTTTCTACTGCCTAGGGGTGGTTCAAAGATTTTGGGGGCCCTGTGCAATTTTTAAAATGCGACCCTTAATTTATAATCGGTAAGAGATATAAATTTTTTCTTCCAAAAAATACCTTAATAGAAAATCTTTTATTATATTATCCTCTTTAGCAACAAAAAAATGACTTAAAACATCTAAAAATTAAACATTTTCACTTAAAATGTGTCATTCTTTTTGCATGTTTAAAGTTTTAGATGATTGATATATATACACAAAATTATATAAAAAATTATAATTTTTTTACAACTATTTAACTTAAGTTCTTTATTTTGGGGCCCCTCTCTCTCGAGGGCCCTATGCGGTCACTCCTATCGCGCCTGTTCAAAACTTCCACTGCTACTGCCGCACCACCTTTTACCACCATTCGAATCACCAACTCTTAAATCAAGCTTTTCAACCTCAACAACAACAATCTGTAGATTGATTGATCGAGCATATATTTGGGTTTTGGTATTAAATGACACTTAAATCTAGATTTTTTATAAACACTTCTACACATCTACTATTTTTATATTATTCTAGATTATTCTATATATTAAATGACACTTATATATTTCTTTAGGATTTGCATTGACTTCTAACGCTAAATCAATAAAAGAGAAGATTGAGCGTAGGAATTCCGACAAGAAAAATAGTGACGAGGCGATGTATCTTGAGGCGAAGGAAGCTCTTAAATTAGGCAAAAGATTAGGGATGTAGATTGTTGAAAATGAAGAAGTAGTGGTGGAAGAAATGGTTAGGATCGAGTTACTTAATCAATAAGTGGATGTTTCTATCGGGTTGTTGTGTGGGCGGGAGCTTTGAAATTTTATCGGAGATTGGGTTTAATTTGATTCATATTGTGCTATGTATAATATACATAGTAATATAAGATTAAGTATACTTAATCACCAATATCTTCTGATTTATGAGGAAGGAGAAGCCTGAATAATATAAGTATTGCAGCGTATTACGTGTTAGAAAAATATTAATACATTTCAAGCCACTCAATTATTAATCAACTTATAAATAGATCACTCTTTTTTTAAAAAAAATTACAATTTAGTCGGTCAATTAAGATATTATAAGAAACAAACCATTGGACCGTTAAATATTAGATGGAACAGTAACGTGACCTAATAAAATAACAGTTTTAGTCCTAAAATTTATACATTCTATCAATTTAGTCCTAACTTTATATTGTACTAAGAACAAACCCAAAAACATAGTACAAAAATGAGACAATATATAAAAGCCTGTCTTATTTATCATATGTAACCATACATATATAGAATCATATACAATGGCACAAGTTTGAAGGCCTTCTTAACATAACAAACACACACTATATAAGGACGTACATGGATCAACAGTGGTAGATCTAAATCAACCGACCATCGAATTATTATTATTATATCGTCACCGGCGCATTTTGATCAGAAATTTAAACAAGGCCGCCCAAGAAAGGTTTCTCACTATTCTTATCACTGCAATAAAGGCAAGGGTTCTGGTGCTGCTCATATCCTTGGTCGTACACAGCCTTTGCAGCCGTTTCCATAAGCTCTCGATTGGTTATTGAATCCGTCACATTTTTGAGTATGTCAACCACTTCATGGGTGAACACCCCGTAGGCTTGATCACCCGACATGATGTCATACGATGTCTCATCGGAGTCACACCCGCTTAATAAAATCCCTTCATCCTCATGCAGTGGATCCAACGACAATCCGCCGGCTCTTTGAACAGGATGGAATGTGAGACTCACATCCTTCCCAAAGATTTTGTGGGCACCTTCCGCAATTTTATGCAGTCCGTCGTGGGCGAACCCTGCTGCTGCATCGATCGCATTACCGGCGAAGCCTGCTGCTGCGTCGATCGCGGTGTTTATAAAATCAAAAACAAGGAACTTAGGCTTAACCTTAAGATTACGCTTTGTCGGATCACGAGCTACTGGTGCGAATATATTCTGTTTCTTCTCTTTTTCAATGAGACCACCACTATGGCATGAATCTGAAAGAACTGTGAAGCTTGCTCCTTCTGGTACTCGGTTAACCAAACGCCTGAAGTCCAAATCTGCGAAACAATGTTTATATAAATATTGGTGCAACAATTATACGAATCGAACAAAAGAATGGCCTACCAGTGATAAGATTAAAATCACAGGGCACGATTGCTTCGTCCTGCCTGAAATGCCTGCCAGGTACCAAGACTGGAACGGCTGTTCCGTGTCCGCTGAAGTAGAAAAACAGGACATCTCTTGGTGCAGCTTTTCTCAGCATTTCATTAAGGGCAGCCTTAATGTTTGCACCAGTAGGCAGCAACTGCGACGGTACTGGTGAAGTATTATCGTCAGTCAGGACCTGAATATTATCCTCATGAAACCCAAATTTTTTTATGATTACATCTTTTATGGTTTTCACATCATTTACGCATCCAGTCAACCTGAATTTGGAGAAGGGATAGTTGCAACCCACCAGAACAGCTCTCTTCGTAACCTTTGACTGTGACATCTTGCCTCAATTATTTTCTCTTTTCTTGTTTTGTGCTTCCAATGTCTCACTAGGAACCTATATATATATATATACTGCATCAAGCTTGGGTTGGTATGAGGGGCAAACATCAGGGATTTTTTTATTATGGGATTACTTATTCTTTTCATTATTTTCCACTAACAAAAATTATATAAAAGATGATGGCAAGACTCTTCAAACGTTTGGATCAATTAATAAGAGATTGTTTCAGCTTTCGAGTTTGAAATCTTAAAAATACAATAGCATTAAATATTACTTTTTGACTCGTTTATGTCACTCCGCTGTTAACTCTTAATAGGTTAACTCAAAACGGCGTTATTTTGGTATGGCTGTTTTGAAGCCTAATTTAGTCCAAAATAATATCGTTTTGATGATATAATTTTTCGTCCTATTTAGACTTTCAAATACATAAACAAGATTAATAAAAAAAAAACAGATAAACAAGGTACACCCATCATTTATTAAAAAAATATTGGCGAGGCTCTATCTAATATAAGTTAGTTACACGAAGTATATCTCAACATATATTAATTAAAAACTAAAAATATTAATAATGACTTGATATTTGTACTTAACTCGGTAAGTCTATTTTCTAAATATCTTATTTGTTCACATTTGAAAACATTTTCGTAGTTGAATATTATGAAACAATACGTTAGCATCATCGTAAGAAAAAAGGTTCAACTGATGAACTTCATGATTTAAAGAGTTTAATCGGGTGCCACCATTTGTTTTTGAGCTTACTTGAGTCATTCATTATTTTTGAAGGACATTTTTATAATTTTAGCCAAAAAATTACATTAAAAAGTTGGTGACTGAAAAAATTGTTAGAAACTTTCAAAACGCTGGATCAACTAACACAAGATAATTTTAGTTTAATCAAGGTTTTGAGTTCGTTAATTGGCCAATTGTCTACGTTTAATGCTCAGAAATGAGTATAATTGTACTCAAAATCTACGAAGAACAATAAAATTTTATTTTTACTAATCCATAACTAATCTTTTATTTTTTCCTTGTAAGAATTTAACTTAGTTTATTTTGGGCATCGTTTTCCAGGTCCCTAAGCTGGATCAACTGACACAAGATAATTTTAGTTTAATCAAGGTTTTGAGTTCGCTATATTAAAAACAAAATAATATTAAATATTTGATTATATAAGTTTATCGTCCAATTTAGATCTTAAACGGATATACAAGATACACATATGATTTATTAAAAAAAATTAAGACTATGTCTAATATCAATTAGTTACACAAAATATATCTAGAACGTATATTAGTTAAAAAATATAAAATATTAATAATGACTTGATCTAGCACTACTGCAGATCGTAGTAAGGAAGGTGCTCGTTAGATTTCTGACCAGCTCTTGAGGTGTGTTTCTTGTGTGCTAAATTACCGTTTTATATGAATAGTTTGGAATAATTTATTGAACTGGTCTTCATATGTTGTCCTAAAATATTATAAGTATGTATGTATGATCTGATAGCATGCTCTCTGGTTATTGTTTACTGAAATTTATATAATTGTCAAGTGATGCCTGATATTACTATTTACTGTATAAACTATTTTAATTGGGATTACTGGGAGAGTGATTGGAGATCCTCAAGTACAACCTTGATTCAGTTGTGCCTCCAGATAGGCCTCCTACGCCTTCGGGCCTAGGACTAACCTCCAGTTATGGGGAAAATTTATATTGGTGTTCAGTTGGAGGGTAGCTAGGTTTAAATGAAAACTTTGGTTGCCATATTGCATGTTTTTACTTAATTAATTTTTTTATAAATTAATTGAACTATTTAAATATTTTTCTGTATGCACGTGTTGGAGCACACTGAGCCCTAGCTCACACCTCAACCCTTTCTTCTTTTTAGATACCTTTTGGATAGGCTACCGGGTCTGGAACTTAGAGGATCGACATATTTTGTACTAGTTTTTGTTGTGATATTTCTATCTTTCAGATTGTCTTAATTACGGTGGCATGAGCCTATGTTTTTTGTTACTATATGTCTTATTATGATGCTTTAAGAGGTTTATGATGTCATATCACTTATTATGGTTTATTTTGGATAACTAATTTGACTTATGTTCGAATTAATTATTATTTTTAAAGATTTTAAATCTTTTAACATTTAAATATTTACGTGAAAAGTCTTTGGTAAGTAATGTGATCTTTTAGATTTGAACTTTATGCATATGTCGGTCTAGGGGTTACATTTAGTTGGTTTCGGAGCTTTTGGTTTTAAAAGCCTAAGACCGTGAATGGGTCCTAAATGAACAATTTTATAAGATGTTTTGCGAAAGTGTTTCAAAAATGCCATGTCACCAAGTTTCATGCATTTACATGTGTACGGTACTCTAGTGCCAGTTTTAACCCTAAAGTTTTACCTTATGTAGAGAGCTTGAAATCATCCGTTATGAACACCCATAGAGGTCGTCGACCATCCCGTGGGCGAGGTCGAGCTGTTAGATTTATCGACTCAGTTGATGATGTGGCTGTAGATCCTCCGGCGCATGTAGATCCCCATACTCCTGTAGCTCCTATAGCTTCTGTAGATCCACCACCTGTCTCTAGTATTGATATGATGACTCCAATTAGAGAAGCATCAGCGTCGAGTTCTGAACCGACGACAGTGATTGATGAGACACTTAGTAAGCAGTTCTTACAGTTAATCTAGAGTATGGTTAGAACGGATGGCACCACAATTGAGGTACCCATATCACAGAATTTGATTTTGAATAGGGCCAAGACATTCGAGGGTGCTACTAAAGGTGCCCCAACTGAGGCCTATGAGTGGCTCAGTGACTTAGAGAGACGCATGGATCAGTTGGGACTTGATTCATTCAGACGGTATTTAGGAGCCGTCTCTATGCTTTACAGGAATGCCCATACCTGGTGAGAGTCTGTGATTAGTAGCGTCATTGCCACCCGTTTAACCTGGGAGTTCTTTAAGGAACGTTTTAGGAGTTGGTTTATCAGAGAGCGATATTTGAGTAAGATGCGAGAGTTGTTCCTGAATCTGACGCAAGGAGATATGACTGCATCTAAGTACGAATTAGAGTTTTTGAGGCTTTTGAGATTTGGTTCAAATCTGGTCACCTCTGAGAAAGGAAAAATATCGCAAGTTTGCTCTTGGTCTCAGGCATGAGTTGTGTGAGAAGGTCATCACTTTTCAGGATAAGGTGTTTGATAAAGTGGTTGAGCGAGCAAAAGATCTAGAGGAGGTTGAGCTGATGACCGCTGGTAGTGGCAGAGCAGATCGTGAGCAGAATAGAAGGCCTCTAGGTCCTGAGTCTTCAACACGCCCTGGTAAGCGGGCTCGTACTACAGCTCCTCAGATGAGTACTTTTGGTTCTAGGCATGTAACACCTGTTAAGTTAAGTTAAGAAAAATAAATAAATAATAAATAATAAAAATAAAGGGAGGAGTTGCAAGTCATGGGAATTGAACCCATGACTTGTGGCAAGGAAACCAAACACCCAGCCATTTGAGCTAAATAGCTCTTGTGATGGGTTTTAATTTGTTTGATTTGTGGGCTGGGTTATCAGAAATAATAAAAACCAATCCAACCATTCATTTTCTTTTTGGATTCAAACCAAATACCCCAAAATTCTAGATATTTCCTTCCACATAACCCTTTTGACCGCCATGCGTATCTCCTTCACCATCTGACGGTGTAGTGCACCGCCGCCACCACCATGCTCACCGTTGTTTGCCGAGTAAAAGCCCCATAACCACTCGTACCCTCTCTGCCCCGTTCATCGGCGATTGCAGTTCGAAGCTTCGTTGAACCTAGGGTTCGAATCTTTCCTTTTCGGTATTGTTTCCAGCCACTCCGGTCGTCTATTAGCAAAACGGTGACCATCATCGTCCTCCCCACCTTGAGGTGAGCTGAACCATTGCCGCCGATCATTAATCCAACGACGTTCATACCTCGTCGGCATTCGAACGTTTTTTGGGTAAGTAGGTAAGCTCTGGTGGTTTTTTCGATTTGTTTTGAGGATTTTGGGGTTGCTTAAGCATTTTGAGATGGAAATCTGGCTAATGGCGAGCATTTTAGGCCATTTTTCGGTCGTTTTGGCCATGCGTGGAGTACACGCACCGCCTGGGGCGATTCCCAGCCGCCCTAGACGTTGATCGACCTGAATCAAGCCTAAACCAGCCCTGAACCGGTTTTACCTTGAACCAGTTCTGAACCGACCCATTAACCCGACCCGTTGACCCGACCCATTTTTTGAGCCAACTCAGTGAGTCAACCTGGCCGAGTTAAGTCGGTGAGTTGACTCGACCGAGTTAAGTCGGTGAGTTGACTCGACCGAGTCAACTTAGTGAGTCAACTCACCTGAGTTAAACTGTTAACCGTTGATGTCACTGTTGACTGCTGATATCAGAATTGACCATTGACCTTTGTCTGATAATGTCAATATGATGTCAGCGTTGACTTTGACTGCTGACGTCAGCGTTGACTTTGATTGTTGACGTCAGCGTTGACTTTGACCAAAAAGTTAAATTTTCCAAAAGTTTATGTTTTTCGACGTCCTGAGTCCATTTTTGAAGCCCGTTTCATAAAATTCTCACCCGAAAGCCTCGAAATTGATCTTTTATCCGATCATGCCTAGTATTTAAAATATTCTATTTATGAGGAAGGTTTTGAATTAAGAGTTCTGACCTAAAACGTTATTTGTTTAAGGTACACACGATACGTTCGATCGTTCATCTGCTCATCCCGACTCGTCCTGACTTGCTCAGCCGCGAGATTCCATTGTGATCCGTATGAATCCGTATCTTAGCAAATTGTCCTAATATAATCATAGTCTTTGTGGTAACCCGAATCTTTGTCGTTATAGGTTCCAGCACTGTAGCAGAGCGTGGTCTTGGTTCCCTGTAGACCCAGACCTTGACTTTTGAGGTGTGTTCCCTATGTGCTACATATTTGTATTATATATTGTTTTGAACGCTATAATTAAACTAATCATGTGCACATGACTGTTAAACATGGTTTTACACACATATATATATATATATATAATATTTTCTGAACTTGAGTATGATTCATTGTTATGCATGATTTATGCCTTAGTACCCATTATGTCTAGCATATTTCTCTGGTTACTGTTATCTGATTGAAAGCCTGCTGATAAACTATCATTATACCTGTTAGTTATTGCATACTGTAGAACTGCCTGAACTGGTTACTAGGGTACTTGGGTATAGTGAGAAGTGCTTGAAGGTTCAGCCTTGATTCGGCTGGTAATTCTGCCTGTAAAGGTTCCTAGTTTCTACTAGGGTAATTTCGCCTGTATTCGGTTCCTATGCTTTGGCAAGGGTAATTCTGCATATACTTGACGTAAAACCTTAGGATGGTACCCAAGCCTAGTAGACTTGGGATAATGCCTGTATATGATACTGTTCGGGGGAACTGTATCCTGGAGTTCGGTTAGAGGGTAGATAAATTGCATGAAACTTTGGTTGCTATCATAACCTGTTTTACTATTATCTGATCTGTATACATATAAACTATGTTTTCCTTGCACTATTGGAACACATTGAGCTTCCCAAGCTCATTCTCCCAAATATTTTCCCTTTCAAATTTTGGATAGGCTTTCTGGATCGGACTCTTGGAGGATCGACACATTTGGCATACATCTGTTATTGTAATGTTTTTATCTTCCAAATTGTCTTATTTCGGTGACATGGGCCTATACATATTTTGTTACCTTATACTTTATACTTGATGATGATGTTACTTATGTTTTGGGATGTATTTATACGTACGGATATGGCTTATTTTGGTTACTTATTCAATTATGCTTGAATATTATATTTCTCGATATTACGTTTAGATCCTTAAATGTTTTCTCAAAATCTTGAAAATACAATAACGTTCGGTACTTAATATTAATATAACTATCTCTTACTTAAACTATTAAACAGGTAGATATTCATAATTTATTAACAAAATCGTAGAGACCCGTTCAATATCAATTAGTTACAAGAAACATATGTCAGCATACATGAATGAAGAAACAGAAAATATTAATAAGGACTTGAGTTTTGTACATAACTTGGCCAGTCTACTTTTTAAAATATCTTATTTGTTCACATTTAAAGACATATTTTCATAATTGAACGTTATGAAACAATATTAATTAAGAAACACAATTTTAAAGTCATACTTAAACTAATATTTTATTTTTTTACACTTAAACAAAGATGAAACTATTTAGACGACCATAGAAAGGGCCATGTCTTCTTATTTATTTTTTTAATAATTTTGGTCTCCATTAGTTTAAATATTTAGAGCATAGAAAGGGGTCACATTTGAATATCGTTTACACTTAACTCAAACTTTGTTTGAAATATTTTTCAAGTCGAGTTTATGAAATTTAAATCCAGTTGTTCAAGTTTCTAATCGAATTTAATTGTAAATTTTTCAATTTCAACGGCTTTCTATAATCATGGGCGGAGCCACCCTAACAAAATGGGTATCACTTGACACCCAAAATGAATATTGACACTCCTTAAAAGAAAATTGACGCCCCTTAAAAGGAAAATGACACCCATCATTTGTAACCAAGTACTTAAAAAAATTTCTTGATAAAAATTCTAAATTTTGACACCCCAAACTAAATTTTTTGGCTCTGCCCCTGTCTATAATCATATAGATTAACATATATATTCCTTCATATTTTTATATGTGAAATAAATATATCAGGCAAAGTCGAGAGACTCGACTTGAACTTAAAAAATCAATCAATTGATTACTAAAAATTCTGAGTTATTCGAATCCTAATTTATAACTCAAACTTTATTTAAATGTTTTATAAATCGAGTCGAGTTTATGAAATTATGATTCGAGGCAAATCGAATTGAAAATTTTAATTTTTATAATCAAGTCTAATTTTTCCCAACCTACTTACGCATAATATATCTCAGCAACCTATAATATATCTCAGAATATAGAATTAATTGTAAAACGGAAAATATTAACAATGACTTCATAGTTGTACCTAGGGGTGATAACGAGCCGAAGCTTGTCGAGCTCGGCTCGGACTCGAAGCTCGTCAGGCTCGGCTTGAAATGGACAATTTTGCTATAGTTTTTTTATAAAAGATATGGCCTCGTTAAAAATTTTTTTCATAACAAACACTGAAACGAAATTCAATGTCGGGAAAGGGGAAAAAAGTACCCAATTTATTTTAGTTTAATTTGCTTTTAGTGGATTTTCCCTAATTTATTTTATTGTTTTCTTTTGCTAAACAGATTACTTTTAGTACATATGTAGTATATAATATATATAATTATTCCGAGCCTTTTCACGAGCTTTCGAGCCAAGCTTGGGTCGGCTCGGCTTGTTAAGGTCTCGAGCCGAACATAAGCCCGAGTTGAGCTCACTCGAGTCGAGTTTTGACAAAGCCGAACCCGAGTAGCTTACGAGCCAGTCAGGCTCATTATCACCCCTAGTTGTACCTAACTTGGTAAGTCTATTTTTAAAATATCTTATTTGTTCACATTTAAAGACATTTTAATTTGGTAATTTTTCATTTAAAAAATATTTAATATGAATGATTATAAAATAAACTCATTCTATTTCACGCCAACTTTCACATATATATATATATATATATAATTTATTACAGTGACCTTGAAAATATTGAAAATGATTCGAGAAAATTGATTCATCTTGTAATATCTTGACTTGAATTTGTTTTTGTAATATTTATTGCGAAGCAAATGGATTAACAAATACTTTGACGAAAGGTGGAGTCGATCGTATTTCTTGGTTTCAGGTTGTGTAATTTACTTTGCCAACTGTCTTGCCTTATTAATAAGATTTGCTATTTGCTAATAAAAAATTACAAATATGTTTTTTGTATTAAATAAATTTGGGTAAAACTTTGATACACAGGTTGTGTAACACAAGCCTATGTATTTACATTATAAAAAACAAAATCATAAATTCCTAACCCTAACCCTAAAAACTAAACCCTAAACCTTAAACCATATACACTAAATTCTAAACATTAACCTTAAATTCTAAACCCTACAACCTAAACCCCTAAACCCTACAACCTAAACCCCTAAACCTTAAACCCTAAAACTAAAACTCTAACCCCTAAAACTAAAAGGCACGTATAAACTAAAGTTTATATGCCATGTGTATCAAAATTTTTTCCAATAAATTTATAGTTATTATAATATTATCTAATTGATTTATTAAATATAAATCATTTAGTAGAATAAAAATTGAACAATCCATTTTCTCTGCTACTCCTATGAAACGTGGCCCGTGTCGTTGGTTGTCTCCTGAAGATGGATGGCTTAAGAGGTGATCATGGTTAACTAAAATACTAAATTTAACCTATAAGTTATGTTCTTAGTATAATTAGAACACATTATCTTCAGACATTATCATCTAATTATACTAAGAACATAACTTACAGGTTAATCGTTGTAGTATTTTGGTTAACCATAAACACTCCTAAACTGAATATGGATGGTACAAGAAAGGACAAGATGGTCTTACTTCATGTGACGGCGTTCTGCGAGATACTCTTAGTCTATGACAGTTTAGGTTTGTATAATTTATTGGTGCTTGTTTCGTATTAAAGGCTGAGTTATGGGGTGCTTATGTCAATCTGTTGTGTGCTTGGGAGTTTGCTTACCAGAATATTATCATTGAGTTAGATAGTTTGGATGCTTTACGGTTTTGCAGAATAAGTCGGATCGTCAAAGGTGTTGTTCCTTGTTACTCTATCTGAACGAGTTGTGTCAACGTTAATTGGTTGTTTGTATATAATAGGTGCTTCGTGATGGCAACAAAGTAGTTGATCCGGTGACCAAGCTTGTTTCGCCTACTAACCTAGGAGTTCTTCCATTTTCCTCGTCGTCGAGTAGTATTTGATCCCTCTTGCATGAGAACGTTGCTATGTAGCATGATTTAAGCCTGTTGCTTATGTTTAATGCCTTTTCATCGAATAAAAATGAAAAATAATTATATTATTTTTAGTAATATAAATCAAATAAAATATAAAATTGTTAAATACTTGAATTTTTTTGAATATTTTGTAAAAATATTTGATATTTTTTATATTTAAATTTTCAACTTTTAAAATCTACCATCCAGGCCTTTTCTCGTAACTTATCAATTGCACGAATGAGAGAGTCAAATCCACCATCCAAGCCTTTCTTCGTAATTATAAATTTTGAGCCTAAACTAAACTCAAAAAACTTTAAATAAATAAATTAATATAAGTTAAAGTTTAAACAAATCTGTAAAACAATTAATTTTGTTTTATAAATTACCCATCTATTTGTTATATTTAATAATATATCTTGCCTATCCTTATGATAGCACCATCCTTTACGAATGGCCAAGCGACTGTCAAAGTCATTACACTGGCAAGGCCTATGGCATGTTTTTGCACGGCATGGAGATGTCGTGGATGCTTACATCGCCAACAAACTAAACAGAAGGGGAAGTAGATTTGGTTTTGTTAGGTTTTAAAAAGAGGTGGATGTGGTTAGGGCAATGAAGAGATTGAATGGTTTACTGGTTTATAAGAATAAAAAAAAAAGAAAAGATTATCGATAGTCGACAATCTACACCAAAATTAATGTTTTTGTCGACAACATAAAGATGAAAATGAATGAAAAAAAAATTAAAGATGCTAAAGAGAAAAAAAAAACGATAGACAAGATATATTATTTATTAAAAATTAGAGACTTTGTCTAGTATCGGTTAGTTATAGGAAATATATCTCAACATAGATTAATTAAAGAATATAAAATATTAATAATGACTTGATATTTGTACCTAACTTAGTAAGTCTATTTTTTCAAATATCTTATTTGCTCTCACTTGAAGACATGTTTATAATTTTTTTTTCGACAAAATTATTTTATTAATTAAAGTTAAACATACAACCTTAAACCAACATTGTGTGTCTCATTAAAAACTTCCCTAATCCTAAATAGAGAAAAATAGTTCAACACAATCATGTACAAGAGTTAAGACAAATAAAACCAGCAAGCCACGATACATCAAAAGTAAAGAATAACAATAATGTCGCCCAAACACAAAGAAAAACAGCTTCATGACAGTTTGAGGCCTACTACAACCATGCTTTAAACAACTCTTGCCAACAACACGAATCTTAGATCAACTCGTTTCCTTTCAAAGCATCCTATTACCACCATGCTTTAAACAGCTCCATCAGACATTTTCATAATTGGATATTATGGAGGAATAATACTAAAATTAGTTTTGAACGTTTGATTAGATAGTCATTTTAATTTTTACTTGTGAAGCAATTTAACACTTATTGTTTTAATTTTGGGTCAAAATGATCATGTTCGACGAAAATTGTTAATTAATTAACAATTCACGTTTGATACTCATGTGATATGACACCATCTAATTGGTAGGAAAAAAAAATTAAAAAAATGACTTGATATTTGTACCTTACTCGGTAAGTCTATTTTTTAAATATCTTATTTGTTCACATTTGAAAACATTTTCTTAATTGAATATTATGGAACAAATACAACCCGTTAGCATCATCGTAAGAAAAAAGTTTAATTGATGTAATTAATAATTTAAAGAGTTTAATCGGGTGTCATTTTTTTGTTACTTCCTATTTTCAGGGCTTCGTCTTGACTAATTTAGACCGACTTATGTCGTACACCTGGTTTTAGCAGTTTAGTCTCTTAGTAGGAATTTTTGCATACACAACGCCTCGAACTCGATATCAACTTAAGCGATATCAAATTGCTTACTACTTGGATCAACCCTTTAGTATTGGGTGCCATTTTTTTATTTTGGGCGTACTTAGGTTTTTCATTATTTTTGAGGGCATTTTATTATTTTAGCCAAAAAATAAATGAAAAAAGTTGGTGACTAAAAATGAGTATAATAAGATTCAAAATCTATGAAGAACAATAAAATTTTATTTTTCTCATGTATTTTATTACTAATCCATAACGAAACTTTTGTTTTCCCCTTATAAGCATTTTAACTATCCCATTTTCCCCTTGTCCCTAAACTTTTTCTCGCCCCTTTTAGGTGCTTAAACTATTATTTTTCTGCAAAAGTAGGTGCCTCAATTGACCTTAAAAGGAGTCAAAAAACTGATAGTTTAAGCACCTAAAAGGGACAAAAAATTTAGGCACCTAAAAAGAAAAAGAGATAAATTGGGTACTTATTTTGATATTAAGCTGTAAAATAAATTATAGTAAATTAAAATCCTGTAGGGGCTGAATTAAGAAAATGGATAGTAGGAGTGGACCGCAAAGGTCAGACCCCAGCTAATTCTCATGCAGCTTCTCCTATACTTATTGTACATGTCCAAAATCATCATAAAATAAATACAACCAATATAACATTCCCAATTCAAACAACAATATTATTCAAGAAATAAACAAAGTCATTCTTGTTGTACGATTTTATATTTGCACTAATATTTTATCTGTTTACATCTGAAGATTTATATTCATAGTTCTTATTAAAAATGTGGATTAAAATTAAGTAATATCCGTCTAGATGAGTTCATATACATTGGACGTCATTTTATCCTTAATTTATGAGTTTATGGACGTCAGTGCACATGCAAGCTAGCTTTAAAGTAAACTAGTGTATACATATAGTGTTATTATTTTTTTTTCCAATTGTCACGTTTTGTGTCACGTCACCTATTATGTCATTAAAAATATTAGCAAAAAATAACTCAATTGAGTGTAATTTATAAATTGAAGGATTTTATTTGGTGGGGTGAATGTATATTTTCAATGTAAATGTTTAGATTAAAACTTGCACAAAATAAATACGAATGAGTATCATTGGCCACTCATAAGTCACCAAATTAAAAATATTACATTTAAAAATATTTAATTAGATATTATATTTTTATTAGAAACTTATTTGATTTTTATTATGTTCGGAGGACTTGTTTACTATTTAAGCCAAAAAAAAAAAGAGTCGGTGACTAAAAATCTTGTTGAGACTTCTCAACCAAACGCTTAGATCAACTTATACCGGATAGTTTCAACTTAGCCAAAGTTTTTGGCTTATTTTGTGCTCTTTGGTCTTGGTTATTTAGATGGGTGAAAACTGTTATTTTATTTCGTGTATTTTCAGGTTGAATGTATTTTTTCCTCCATTTAGGTTTAAAAATATTTTTAGTGAAACACTCAACTTGGTTTAGAGCATGCTAGTCTTTATGGACTCTGTAACTACTTTTAGTGGTTTTTTATTAAATAAGATTTCTTCTTACCTACTGTTGCGCGTAATAAGTGCTACATAATTGTGCAAGTATACATGTCGCAAGTAATAAAGTGATATGATAAGTATCGAGTATCGTCTCCACGGGGATTGGTTTGGGCCACTTTGCCTTAGTTATCGCACTGTAAAAGTAAAAACACAATTGATAATTGTACGAGTTCTAACTAACGAATAAAATAAAAGAGCAAGTAAATAAAATAAAGATGTAATCAAATAAGAGGGAATAGGTCAGGTTATCGTGAGTTGAGGTGTGATAGCCGATTGGATCGTCTTGGTAAAAGAGTGCAAGGGCAACTCAGTTGCCGTGGCAACTTGCGCAGCGGGGTTGCCTTGGCAACTAATCGACGGTTGTCTGGGCAACTGGCTAGGCAACTGTTTGGGCGGCTAGGCAGCAGCTTCAAGGTTCGACGGAGTGTTCTTCAATGGTTTCTTCTTATCCCTAAGTTGAAACTCTAGCTATTTGTGCATGCCTTGATAATACATCACTGCGTAAATCAAGGGTGAACAACAACCAATCTTGCGCTCCTCTTAGCCGTTGAAATCCTTAACTTATTCCTAAGCCGGATTAATCTTCACCATCAATAGATTGAATAAAGACCATACTCATTCGTTTCTTGAATCTAACTCTCCCGATATTAGATAAATAGATGAAGTTATGAGATCCTCTCCCAATTCACTCGCGAACAATAATAAAAACCAAGAATGAGTAAACCTTGAATTGAAAGTGCAAACTCTTATTACCTAAACAAAATCCAATTGTTTCTCACAACCACGAAACACAATAACCTTAGCCAAGTAGGCTAGGTTCCAAAGAAACACAAGACAAAGAATTCCTAGCATAAACCTAATTGAACAAGAAAGAAAAAGATGAAGAATGGTTGAAGCCTTGTCGAAATCTCTCCTTGCTCTTGTCGAAATCTCCCTCCTCTCTTTGTCAAAATTTCTCTCCTCTCTCCCTTGGAGTTGACGGCTTGATCCTTAATTTATAGGGCTAGGTCAAAGTCTTTTTTGAGGAGAAAGTTAAGTTGGAATTAAATATCTTTAAAGAATATAATTTTTTATTATAATTAAATTC